>OU015491.1:137121309-137228809 GCA_907164885.2 Dolomedes plantarius | reverse complement strand
CTATATCTATAATAAGCATACCTAGATCCAAATCAAGAATTCATATAAACGATTCAAAATGTTTTCTTCCTTTTAGTTTGCGTCGAGGACAAAGGGAAAGAGAAAAATTAGGCTATAATCAGGTCGTTTGTCAGTTACTTTGAAGGTCCGTGATTTATGAAGGCATAAAGTGCTCCAAAATTTGAGACCTTAGCGTCGGACTTAGTATTGTAAAGATACATAATTATAGAATTTAGAAGGAATGTTTTCCACGTCTCTGTGGTTAGAAGAGAGATTTGTTTATAAACGAGAATAGTTATCTTTATTTTATTTCAGTCTTTTTACTTGCAAATTTAGATCTTTCTAAGCTTGAAGACTTTAAATTTATGTAAACGGAAAATAAATTTCAATTTATTTTAGTAGTTTTTTCTCGGATAATATGTGCTTAATCTTTCTAGCCACAAGTTCTCAATCGGCTTGCCATTATAGATTTTCTCTCTAACGAGATTGCATGACAAAGTACCATAAAGCAAAATTTTTATAACTTATTGCATTGACAAAATGAAATTAACTATGACTGTGATGCATAGCTTTTGGAAATAAAATATTGCAGTAGAAAAAAAAGTAATTTCCATTTTTCTTTTTAACAATTGCTTGATGTATTATGGAACTTTAATACCCATAGATAATTGACAATATTTCATTCACTGATCTAGCGTTAGCCGTCGTCATCTTTTAAAGTTCTAAATATTGTCTTTTGCTTTACCACCAATTTTACACATTAAATGATCGAAATACCGGGTGGTTATAATTAAACTTCCCCTATAAACGGCATCCTACAGCGCAAACGGGTGAACGGAATGCAACGAAATTTTGTATATCTGCTATACACGAGATGCGCTCACGGAATTTAGAAAAAAAATTTAGTTCCAAAATGTCCACCAGAGGGCACCTTTTAGTAAAAAACATGAAATTTAACACAATAAACGACCAAAACGTAATACAGAAACAATATTAACATTTATTGACTAGTTTCTGATCACATTGCCATCGAACCACATTAAGTAAAGGTAAGGGAGAAACAAAAACAGTTCACTTTGCAGAAACAAGAACAGATTAGGACGAAATTGCACAAGAGGAGTAGTTGTTAATCGTGTCCAGGACGATGTAGGGAAAGCTGCTCCACGTGACCACCTTCATTCACCTGCAAACTTTTAAGTCGATGGATAGTGTGTTCAACAGCAGATCGTAACTGATCAGTTTTGATGCTTCGCACTTGAAGCTTAATGGAGTTCTTTAAATCATCCAATGTCACAACATCCCCACAATAGACATCGACTTAAACATGACAACGTCTGCAAACGTTTTATACCTTAACGTGTTTTGCATAAAGCTTCCTTTTCTTCCCAAATATGCAAATCTCGACATTTTTCTTCTACAACTGACAGCTTTTCCCGGTGTTACATTTTATTACTCATGATTCTTGTTTTGGATTGTTAATATTGTTTCTGCATTCCATTTTGGTCCTTTATTGTGTTAAATTTCATGTTTTTCCCAAAAAGGCGCCCTCTAGTGGACATTTTGGAACTAAATTTTTTTCCGAAATTCCTTGAGCGCATCTCGTGTATAGCCCATATACGAAATTTCGTTGCATTCCGTTCACCTGTTTGTGCTGTAGGATGTCGTTTATTGGGGAAGTTTAATTATAATCACCCGGTACATTGTGTCCATAAAAGTTTAAAATATTCACACATTTCTATAATATTTTAATACTTGTAACTCTATTTTGATTCTGCATAATTGATACCTATAAAGACATGTAAAGAAAGGTTTTTGACAAAAATAGAAGTCAGAAGAGAACATTTAAAACATATTAGAGAAAACAGTGTTAATATATTTTACAACATTTCTGTGTTAAATTCTCGTTAGAAAATTTAAAATTTATTTTAAAGATAAAAGAGAACATTTTTTATTTCGAAAACTGGAAAAATATGTTTATATCTGATTTCTTACTCATTAGAATGTTCAGTTTTATTCGAAAATTCTACTGCCGGTGATACATTACCGAAATGAAAGTTTTGGCTTCTCACGTGAAAGCAATAAATTCTCGTAAATTCCTGATACATTGTTAAGATAAATAACTACTTTTATACACGATATCCGAAAGAAACGAAAATCGGTAACAATATGCCACCGTCATCACTTCTGACAGCTCAAGACATATCACCACAATATCCTTCCAGAATACTCACTTCTCTTTGTTGCTCCCTTATTCTACACGTCGATCAATCCAATCTTGTTACACGGGTTGGTATGTAAAGCTCGACGTGTTGAGGATATTGAAACACAAGGAATAATTTCTGCATAACTATGTGCAAAAATAAACATTCCAACAGATCAGTGGAATCATTAGATTCTGCGTAGACAAAATGTTTAAGAGAATATATAAAACGGGTCTGTTACCTGTATAAAAGGCCTGTTTGAGGTTTCGGGCATTTAAAGTTATTTCTCACACAATATTTACAAGCCTTAATGTTTAGCTAATGATATTATAAAGAAAAAGATTAAACTGATATGATTTTAATAGCTCATTAAAAATAGTTCGAATCAATTTTTGCTGTTTTAATAACTTTTTGTGGTGAAAAAAGTTTTTAATTTATCTTATCCCCAGGTTTTCAGTCGTCTTGTAATCGCATATTTTACGCCTTTTAATGAGATTTAACTTTAAAGTATCATAATATTTCATTTTAGAGATGATAATAGCATAAAAAATATCCATCACATTTGTAGAAGATTTTCTAAGAATGTTAAAGTATATTCCTGACTGAATGTTTAAATTCTTCTACATTCGATACATCATTGCACTTAAAAATATTTAAATATCAACAGTATAGACTTATACTGTAACTCATATTAAGGTTCTATTTTACCTAATGAGTAAAATGTCGTTAAAATTGTAGACAAACTTATTGCTACAGTAAAACAAGGAGATTTTTTGGACAAATTATTGAGTTTATAAGAAGATTTCAAGTTTATTCTTTCTCGCAGCTGTAGCTTTATAACCAAGAGCTTTTACCTTAAAATACATGGAATAGTGACGCTTGCACCATTATTTAAGAAAGTATTCAAGAACTTTTAAAAAGATACTCAACTTCCATTTTAAACAGAAGGGAAAATAATTATATTAGAGTTGTAGACTAAGAAAGAGAACAAAGAAACTTTGAGCTAAGTGCCACGAACTGTGAACTAAGAATGTAAAATAAACTGTCAAAAGTAAAGTTTAAATTATAGACCGTATGCGGCATACGTTTAATTTTTTTATAGAATTTAATTTTATGTTCCTCAAGTAGTACGGAAAATGATTTAGTTTCTTGAAATCTGTTTGAAAAAGGCACATTATGCAAACTTCTAAAGGCACACCCTATTAAAAATACACTAATTAAACTGATGATTTATTAGCTTTGAAATATTCTTGTAAATCAACTCAGTAATATTATAAAATGTATTATGCATGGAAATACAAATTTTGATACCTGAAAATGTAAAACTGTGTTGTGATTCCTAGTTGTGACGTTTGAATCATACAATAAGTTTAAAAAAATTTAATATATGAATTCACTTAATCCATATATCGGAATGCATTTTCCATGTCTTACGCCACCAAATTCAAATTATAATTAGTAATATAAATCAGTTTCAACATATAATGAGTTTCAAAACTGGCTTTTCATTTTTTTTCCAAACTGTCATTATTAAAGAGGAAATGTATGGCTTAGTATGTCTATGGTATGCTAGTTTTTGAAATAGATACAATAGCTCTTAGTGACTGAAAAATAATTTCACAGATTCACATTGATGTCTGAAAATACTTGATGAAGTTAAAATATTACAGATGTCATAAAAAATGTTATTTAACTTCAGAATGGCAAAATTATTGGCTTGCATCAGGGAAAGATAACAAACATGGTAGCAACTGATTTCCATTGAGGGATGTCAAATGTAATTTTTCCTCATGAAAAATAGCAATGAAACGTCATCTTATTGAAATAGATAGGACTGGAAAGGATGTTGAATAATCAAATCCCAAAATCACTGAAACCTAAGTTAACCTGAATAGAAAAATATTGAAACTATCAGAAACTAAATGTTTTGATGATATAAAATTGAGAATGTAAATACCTGAGCAGAGGAAGACCACATTTGTGGTAAATTAATGAGAAAAAAATTGTATGCCAATAGAAGGATTGGTCCATGGAGTAATGAAGATATGGACAATCCTGCAAGCAAACAATCGATGCAGATTGACAGAAATACCTAACACTAAATAGCAGAGGAAGACCAAATTTTAGGGTAAATTAATAAGAAAAGAAACAATTTGTACGTCAATACACGAATTGGTCCATGAAGTTATGAAGATATAGGCAGACCTAAAAGTAAAATATCAATGCAGATTGACGGAAAAACCTGACACTAAACACCACAAAAAGACCATAATTTAGGGAAAATTAATAAGGAAAAAAATTTTTTTTGTATGTGAATATAAGGATTGGTCCATGGAGCAAGGAAGATACAGGCAGACCTGTAAGCAAACAATCGATGCAGATTGAATGGGTATACTTGAGGTCGGAAATAAAGATGGGTACTTGTAGCCTTACTATAATAGCCTTTGACATGCAACGCTGGCACTCTAATTGGATTTTCAAATTGACGTCAAAACGGAAAAGCAGAATGATTATTTTCTTTCGTTAAGGTTTGTAGTAAAAAATATAAAACCTGCTTATTATTAAATCATCACGCAACTAAGTAAAAATTCAGCGTGTATATATATATATATATATATATATATATATATATATACCGTGCAAACATTTCAGTTTGAATGTTCTGACAAGCAGCAGAGATTTATTGTTCCAGTCCATCTACAGTTTGTGGATTGTGACGATACACCTGGTCTTTCAAGTACCCCCCAAAAAAATCGCATGGCTTCAAATCTGGCGAATAGAGAGGCCAATTCATGCCAATTTGCGTATGTTTCTCGTAGTCAAGGGTAATGACACGATCACCGGAATTTTCGCTGAGAAAATCGAACACTGCAGCCGTTCGATGTGCATTAATGTCATCAGCACTCAGAGGTTGTCGAGTCTGGATCTTGTAAGGAAGCAAGTGAAGGCTCTGACGCATGATTCGGTGTGTAGTCATTCGTAGTAGTCCAGTCTGACAAGCAACACAGCGAACCGAAACTCGGGGTCGCTGTTGGATGATCTGCTGAACGACTGCAGCATAAGTCTCTGAAACTTCTGGTGCTTGGGCAGCCGACATTTCCAGTACGGTCGTCATTGACGTTCTCAATACGCTGAAATTTTTCGAACAGTTCTTGTATTGTACTGTTTGCCGGACCATTTCTGACATCGAATTTCCTTTGAAAACTGCGCCTCGTTGCAACAAAACTGTGGTCCAGGTGATGAAACTCCAAACCAATGAAAATACGCTGTTCAAGCGAATATACCATTTTCGAAGCATGCGCTAGAATGTAGATTTAATACCTATCTGAAAGGTCCGAATGCGTAGAGAATACCAGCGCCGTCTATAGACGAGCTTTGTAACCAATTTTGGAAATCGGTGAGAATAAATTCCCTTGTTACCTGAGCAGAATGCAACCTACCGTACATTTCAATCGCATTCCTTTTTCTGTCATTGATTTTTCAAATCGTAGGTCCTTTTGGGGACATATATATATATATCATGTATGTATACATAAAGTTTATTCACAATTCATTTTTATAAATATTTCCTAGAAAAATTCAGTGTCCACTTTTGTACCATGTACCAACGAACACTTCCGACAAAAAAAATATGCAGTAATTTTATTAAATGATGTTTTTATATTATTACCTACATTCGTAGAAAATTCTGTACCTATACATTCCTTGAAACTACAGATAAATGCAGCCCCTATGAAAAAAGCAATTCAAAATCAGAAATCTCGGAAAGCATCATTCATACCTGATACAAATACCTTTCGAAATAAGTCTGACAATACGTAATAGCATTTCGAAGAAAAGAAAAAGAAGAGTTGATACTAGAAAGTAATGACGAGTAAAGATGCATCGTTCCAATATTCGCCTTCAACTGCGATTGGGAATCGCTCAGAAATAGCCTGGGATTCCAATAACACCTCTAAACATCAATTTACTTTGCAGGAAAGACGTTTACTCTGTCAGCAAAGAACAAAAGGATGTGAGAATATCTTTTGTGAATAGCATAAGTTAAGTATTCTTTTCCCTTCTTTTTATCATATTTGCGTTTAGCTTGTTAAAGCAGTGTTACTTCTGTGTTTGTTTTTTAAAGATATATAAATTCTTACCACTAAAGAACTTTTAAAATTAGCATTCATTTTTTTAAATCTTTAAGTAATTTGATTTTAACTAATTACAGCTTAATAAAATATTTATATTACCTTCTGAAGAAGAATGATGATCAATTAGAAATATTTACCGAAATCCGTCAGTTCCCTACAATAGAAAGAACGCATGTGCTAAACAAACATTCTCACAGACGCGCGCGCGCGCACACACACACACACACACACACACACACACATATATATATATATATATATATGTAAATGTTGATAATTCATACAGCCCATTCTTGACCGGTGCAGTCAGTCATGTTCCGAATGGCAAAAAACAGTCCTTTTTAATCTTTAATCATCTTTATTTAATCACCATAAATGTCTCAGCTCCGCTCATACAACTAGCGTTTCATTATTCATTCCCTAAAGCCTAAAACTCTATTTAATATTTTAAAAGCATCTCGCCATTCATCTCAATCGCGAATCGTCCCGTCCTGAGACGGGCGCATCCTGGTGCTCTGAGGGTCTACATGTTTCTACTTTAATTCTTTGTTTTTCAGGCCCACCTAGAATAAATCTGCTTGTCTTTGCATCGAATGTTCCACAGCCTTTCATTTGTCGAGTCATCAGAAAAACCTCGTGTCGTTTCCGCTTAACAACTACTCAATTCTATTAACAGTTTTTTATTCCTCGCTCAATCATAAAGGTTATCAACTCTGTGATATTTCATTTGTAGAGTATATAGCTCACTTCCACCCAGACTTGGGTGCATATAATTTGAAGTGGCACTCTAAATGAATTTGATACAAACACAGTTCATGCATGAAACAATGTTTATGGAATTCGTTGCACATATAGAATTTGCTTTTACAGCAATAAGCATACGTACTACGTGTACGGAATATATATATTAGCATTCAATAAAACTACACTTTTAAAATGCTCACAAACCAGCAGAGAGTCAAACCAGCAGTTCTGCCACGTAAACTTTGGGCCCCCCCTAAGCACTAGCGCCGGTTAAAACCTCGATCTGCTTTCCTCGTAGCTCCCTTAACTCGCTTATCTATCAACCTTAACAAAACTTCTCTTTCAATCAAGCTGCTTGGTATTTATACCAAGTGCGTATGCCGAAATTAGCATATCTCAAGCAGCTTCTTTAATTCATTCACTCAAAAGTTCGATTCTTGTGAATCGAAACTTGTGTATACCTTACACTGGCCTCCCTCGAAAAAAAATTAGGTAACTGAGGTCTGAACGGCTTCAGTTAACTAATTGAAAACGCGTGCTTATCTGACATTTTACATAATGGGTGGTAAAGCCAAAAAAACCTTCCACACGTTGTGTGGGGAAAAACGCCACTCCCATTTTACAAAACTAACCCCGAATGGTCCAGGTGACACCATCAAACAGTGGATTTGCAGAGTTGCGGATACTGGGCTTGCCAACTGCGCCCTAGAAAGTCTATTTTAGTTAAAAGTGTCAACACAATTGCACAGCATGACATTTCTTGACTGATTGTATCTGCTCTCCCCCAATTCATAATGCACATGTGTTATGTTTTATGAAGTTAGTACATTAGTGGTTAATTATTATATTATGCAGTATGTATTTTTTTCTAGTCACTACATGTCCCCTTCAAAAATTTATAAAAAACTGTATGCCGTTTTTTTCAGTGGCTGACCCCTTTCCTCTCAAAAATTTTTTTCACAGCATATACACTGGGGAACTTCAAACCAATTTGGTTCGATTTTATTAAAGGGTGGGAGATAGAATAAGAGAATTGATACAAGACTTGTTCCTGAAAGCGGCAACTTCCCTGCACCAGTCTGTCCATTCCATGGAACCTCTCTTGATGGTCGGAGTCCTACTAAAGGGGTTCGTTGACCATGTGGGCATCCTTCGTGCAGCAGGTCGTTGGTCCTGAGGCGCTGGTCCGGCTTGACGATGGACAGGAGGTCTCTTGGGAGGAGGATCTTGTTGGGCGGCAGAGATCTTTCGTTTCCTTTGTGTCTGCTTCCCTCGCTTGCGTGGATGTTCGAACGGCTGACAGTCAGGCGCCGACGATGGAGAAGTCATAGGAGTCTTTCTTTTAACTCCTGACCGGGGTTCCTGTGCAGGAGAGGAGCTGCTTTCCTCCTGCAGGTTATCACCGGAATCGTGAGTAGGGGGAGGACCGTCTTCGTTGGTGACCCCCGAGGGTCCAGCATCTTGTGAACCTTGTGAACCTGGTTGGACTGATTTGAAAACAGGGTATAGTCTGCACGGTTTATATACCTTTTAATCTGGTCTATATTTGCGGGAACTTGCTGTTGGCCTTCTTGTAAGGTAACCACTGGGCTTGCTACCTTTTTTATTTGGTACGGACCTTGAAATATCGGGAAAAATTTCCCGACTATGCCTTTACTGGCGTTAGATAGTGAGTGGGTGGCTTTTAAAACCCATTGCCCAACTTCAAATTTTTCCTCCCTACGATTTTTATCGTAGTACATCTTATGTTGCTTCCGCATCTGGTCATTAACTTGCTTGACCTCGCGAAGAATCTCCTGAATATCAGCTAGTTGAAATTGAGGCACTTGCCCCGGTACGAAGAATAGACTGTCTAAAGGGGTGATAATCTTTCTGCCTAGAAAGACTTCGGCAGGTGTTTTGGCTGTCGAGTAGTGGACGGCCGAACGTAATGCAAACGCAAACTGCTGTACAGCTCAGATTCAAAATATTAGAATAATTGAGATAAAGTAATAAGAAAGAAATTATTTTCCATTTATTTATTTTTGATACTAAGTAAATGCAATTAAGTTTCTTATAAATTAAATCTGGAATGTTTAGATAAGATTTTAACATTTACAAAATATAAAATACAATAAATTAGGTATACAACAGCTTTCTGAAACACATCAAAATATTAGAATAAAATTTAGATTGGTTCAAAATATTATAATATTTTATTTTACACAAAAAATTTTCCTTATGAATATGAAGTAAATGGTAATTAATATTTTGTAGCATCCCCTTTAGCTTTAATAACAGCGTACAATCGATCTTACATACTATATACAAGGTGTTTACAAACATTTCTATCAATATTAGCCCAAATAGACTTTATATGTGCCACTAACTCAGTTTTACTTTAAGGAGAATTTTCTTGGAGTTTTTCTTCATTATACCCCATAAGTTTTCGATGGGATTAATGTCTGGTGAGTTTGGTGGCCAAGGAAGTACCTTAATTTTACGTTGATGGAACCAATTCTAATGACACCGAGGTTTGTGGTGACGCTAAATCTTGTTGAAAGATGAAATCATCTTCAAATAAATCTTCTGATGATGGAATCATGTAATATTCCAAAATTTCTTGATATATCTGAGAGTTAACCTTTTCGTAGACTATGCATAACTTTCCAGGTCCTTCTGCGCTCATGCAACCCCAAACCATGACACTAGCAGCAAATATTACCGAACGTTTAAGGCATTCTTTATCAAATGCTTCTTGCTTCATTCTACAAACTCGAATACCTAGATTACCATATGAAACACAAAACATACTTTCATCACTAAATAATATTTTTTTCCAATCTTCTTCGCTCCATAAACGTCTTGATTTACACCAATTCAATCTTATACGCTTTTGTTTTACAGTCATGAGAGCTTTTGATTTCGGTACACGAGATTCAAACTTAAATTTATGGAGACGTCTTAATGTTGTCGATTTAGAAACTTCAACTCCTTCTTCTTTCCAATTTCGGTGCAAGAATCGCACACTTTGAAAACTGTTTTTCTTAACTAAACGCTTCAGTTTCCTGTCATCTCTAGCAGATGTTTTTGGATTTCGGCCGCCATTTCGGCGATTATTTTGTAATTTTCCATTTTTTGAATATTGTGTTAGTATTTTACTAAAGCTTGATTGCGAACAATGTAAATAATTCGCTATATAACATTGATTTTTACCATGCCGATACAAATCAACCATACCAAGTTTAATAGATTCAGGAATATCACTCACACGACCCATTTTAAGACGAAAAAGCAAAAAGAATACTGATTTTAAATAAAATCGTCTGAATTTAATCAATGATGCCACCAGTTATGAATTGGTGATAATTAAAGGAGAATTAATGTGAAATATTCTAATATTTTGAACCACTTGAATAAATATTCTAATATTTTGACTTTTCAAAATAATTCTTTTTTCAATTAATCTTTTCAAAAATGATATTAATTTTAAAATAATAAATAAGTTTAATCAACAATAAGTTCTTAATAAAAATATCGTTTGCATATTTGCATTAAAAGACATTAAATTACCAAATGATATTTTCAATTTGTAAAAAAATGTAATTATTCTAATATTTTGAATATGAGTTGTATATGTTGATCCCATGTTTTATGATTGTTTTGTATAAATGCGCGAATCATTTTAACTACTATGCGATTTACCCGCTCCGCAATATTCGACTGTGGTCTATAAGTGATCATTTTTGCATGTTTTATTTGAAGCCTGCGACACAGGTCCGTGAAACTTCGCTGACAAACTGAACACCGTTATCGCTAATAATTTTTACAGGGGCAGAACTGCTGGTTTGACTCTCTGCTGGTTTGTGAGTATTTGCAAAGTGTAGTTTTATTGAATGCTAATATATATATTCCGTACAAGTAGTACGTATGCTTATTGCTGTAAAAGCAAATTCTATATGTGAAACGAATTCAATAAACATTGTTTCATGTATAAACTGTGTTTGTATCAAATTCATTTAGAGTGCCACTTCAAATTATATACACCCAAGTCTGGGTGGAAGTGAGCTATATACTCTACAGTATAACTCTGTGTCAACTTTTCATCCTGATTCTCAGACTGGTTTTCATGTACTTTATTTAAAACCATATTATCAACCTGGCCTACAGCATCCTCATTCGGATGGAAACTTTAAACGATAACATCATTACCTAGCTAGTTCCTAATATCGTTTAAAGAATTTTTTTTGTCGTCAACTAATAAGTATTCACTAACTTCCGTAACGCATACTTCGTCATCTACTAAATTTCCTTCATTAACAGATGTTTGAATATCATCTAAAATATCAGGTATAGCATTAATAGAAGTTCCCGATGGTTTATTTTCTAAACCACTAGCATTAGTATCGGCTTCACTTTCAGAAATTTGCAATGGAATTTCCTCATTATTCCAGCTAGGCTCACTTTCATTATAAGCCACAAAAATACCCCGACTTTCACTATCCTCAAAATAATGATTACTGCTCGGACAAGTTAATACATTTTACCACACAGTTTCAACAGGTTGAACCATATCATGTGAAACAACTTGCCAGTGCACGTAAGGTGCTTGCATATTATTTACTAGTGTACTAATTCCATTGTAACGCCTTGAGCTTCTGTTATTTTGCCCACGATACTGGTTTCGTTGCTGGTTTGAAACTCGCGAAAAACTTTGGCGGGGGCGAATAAAACTTCTCGTACCTCAGTGAGGTTACGGGGTAGCGAAGAAATGCCTATTGTCATGTTTAGCTAAAGCTTGAAGGAGGGTAACCTTGCTTGTAATATTTTTATTGTCTAAAAAATCGTGAACACTTGGCTTCAAAGGTTGGATAACTATTTTTAAGATTACCACTTCCGTCACTCCTTCTAGATATTCCTCACACTTGTAAATCTTTTCCATAGCAAAATCTAACGCAGACTGACTTTCACGTTGCCTTAGCGAATAAATTTCCGCTTCAATTTGACTTTGATTAAAGGTCTTTGGAAAAACGCTAAGAAACTATTGCTTGAATGACAAATAGTCAAAAATCAGATTACAGCTTTGTATACACATGTACCACTGATATGCACTACCTCTTAAAGCGGCTAGAGCAATTTTAAGTTTCTCCCCCTCTGGGGTGCATTGTTGCTGAAAGTGATGCTCAATTTTCTTTAGGAATTGGCTTGAGGGGCCGCCATTGAAGGTGGCTTCGAATGGCGCAATTTGCTGAACCATAATTACCCAAGGAAAATTTCGTTCTTTAATTCATTCACTCAAAAGTTCAATTCTTGTGAATCGAATCTTGTGTATACCTTACACATTCACTAGATAAGTGTTTTCATCTATCGATTTAATATCAAGCTAATCTCACTAATGTAAATACTTCTGGCTTTAACTATTAAACACCAGATCTTCTGTGAAACCCCCCTCTCTTTTCCCCCTAATTTCTCTCCTTTTTCGGTTACACTCTAGTATAACATTTAATTTTCCGGCGAATCTTTCGTTATATATATATATATATATATATATATATATATATATATGTGTGTGTGTGTGTGTGTGTGTGTGTGTTGTGTGTGTGGTGTGTGTGTGTGTATATATGTCTATACATATATGTGTATATATATATATATATGTATATATATATATATGTATGTATATGTATGTATATATGTATGTATATATGTATGTATATATGTATATATATATATATATATATGTGTGTGTGTGTGTGTGTGTATATATGTATATATATATATATATATATGTATGTTTGTATATATGTATGTATGTATATATATATATATATATATATATATATATATATATATATATATATATATATATATATATATATATATATAGCCAAGTCGGACTTCGACCCTTGTGGTGCTAATTCAAAACAGGAACCGCACCTTCTTCGCCCATAGCCTTCAGGACTTGATCTGATGTTACATTTCTGTAACATCAACAACAACAACAACAATATATATATATAAGGCACTTTGATAATACGATATTGTAATTCTTCAGTATCATGAATCGATACCATATTTATGCTTTTACTACACTGATAAGATCTAACAAAGGGCAATATTAAAAAGTTATAAAAAAAAAAAATATTTAGCTCAAATTTCTTCCCTTTTTCTGTTACATTCTAGTATAACATTTAATTTTCCGGCTAATCTTTCGTTATTTCTTTCATACCTACAAAAAATGAATTAACTGATAAGGAAGAGAATCGATAACGAGGTTTGGGCCTTGCGAATAAATTAAAATTCTATCTTCTATAGCGTTTCAAGAATAATTGAAACACCAAATTAGGATGAAATTTCTACCATCCTTTGAGATTAATTTTCAATATCCATAAATCAGCTGATAGAAATTTGAGGGTTTAAGACAGAATTTGTATAAAACGCATTAAGCGCATAATAAATTTGAAATAACTAAATGTTAAGACTGCATTAGATAATTTTCGGATAATATCTTTCGAACTTTTTGTTTTTATAAAGAAATCAAACTATAATTAAAACGACGAGTTTTAGATTAGGGACTCTTAAGTCATTATGCAGTTATTTATAAACACATGTCGTAGTTATTTGTATATATGAAATGATTTCATTAATTTTAAAATGTTTGTGAATCACATGTTTCAAACATAAGTAACAGATACCAAAAATTTGAAAATTCAGGAGCCAAATATAACAAAAGATACAAACATTTTTATGTGAAATAACTAACATATATTTCGAAAGCTTTTGTTAGAAAGCTGAGAGAAAGCTGAGAGAAAGCTGATTTACTGGAGTTGAAGCGTTCCCAAATGTAGAATACACCCTCTATCTCCTGATTCTAATATCATTAACATAATATGCTATAAATATTTCAGAGGATGTAGTCTAAAAAATTACTCATTCAAGATAAAGGAAGATACAAATACACGGAACTGAAAAAAATTGTCAACCTCACGCATACGATTCGAATGGTTCATCTGTCTTTCTCCAGCCATGTGGTGATATTCTGGTGTCTCGCAATACCTAACATGCGTGCAAGAGAATGTTTTTTTTCTAAATAATTTGTTTCCTTTAACTGGACATTATTTCAACTTCCATTCTAATCTGTTCAAATTACTGAAAACTTTTTTTTTTGCGTGCTATTAATTTTATGTAGCGCTTTTATTTGTAACGACAAGCTGTCAAAACCAAGAATCAAACACAAAGTGTGTAAAGCAGAAGGTTCATATTCTACCAATAACGTTACCCTTTTATCATGAGAGGTAGTATTATTTTTTTATTGGTTTTCTTCAAAAAATATTCATTTTTCTTTTGTAAGCCAATGGTACAGAATGCTATTTTGTCAATACTACATTTTTTAATTTTGTTTTCGAAAGCGCTGAATTTTTTCCACGACCTGTTTGACTGGCAATCTTTCTTTTTACTGTTGAAGCACCACTTCACAGGGAAATGGACTACTGGTACATTCCTCTTAGGCTTAAACTAATAAAATCTAAAGTCGAAACTGGATTCCCCTACCTCCAGCCAGAAATCTAGCAACTCAACCATAATGGAGGTGCATGGAAATTTTTTTTTAATCCTCTAACGATACAGTGGTTTGAGACGAAATAGATGGTACGATCGGTATTTTTGATGAGGTTTTTGGTAGAAATAAGTACACAATAAGCATTTTTGTTGTAAAATAACATTTATTGATAATATTTTACATGAAATAAAAACCTTTTTGTACGAAAAAGACCGACGAATTGCAATTTTGCCAAACAAAGAAAATCTCTCTGGAATTTACATAAAATGTTGTATATATTAGGTCAAATATGTAATTTTGTCTTGTACCTGGTTTTAGAAGTTTCTGAACCAAATTTCCGCGCACAAAAATGTGAAAAATAATACTATATACTGACATTTTTGGCCTTCAGAATCGAAATAAAAAAAATTAAAAATCTGAAAAAAATTGACTAGTGATCAAAAATAATGTTTTTTCAATAAAGACACTCGTATTTACTGCAAACGCTCCTATACCTGTTGCAAGACTGCCTGGTAGGGATCCTTGTCAACTGGATCTCTTGAAACGAGAGAGGAGAATACCGGAGTTTGAAAACACACCCCTGGGTCGATCCAACCCCCACTGTACCGTTAGAGGGCCAATGATATTCCTAACAAAATTTGAATGTGTGATTTACACACTGAGGTGAGTGTTCACCTACATAATCTAATACACGAATTTCTTTCCAATAGTTATGTCCAAGATATTGACTTAGATCTGCCATCTGTTGACGGGATTTTTCTTTCGTGTTTTCAGGTTAACGCAAACATGTCCTTTTACCACAGTCTTCGTTCCAATAGATATACTGTCTTTTATTATTTTTGCAAATAATTTAAGGAATAAATTTCATTCCAAAATAACTAATATTCTATAGTTTGTTGCAGTTATTAATATTTTTTTCTTTTTGCAATATATTTTTTTAAATGCAAGCTTAAAAATGATTACCTCCGCTTTCTTCAGAAAATACATATTTTATTCGTTGTATTTAAGCCTTCAAAAGTTTGGATGAAAAAATTTAAAGCGTAGTAATCATTCTGCAATATTGAACATGATCCATCTGTATCACTCTTAACTTACTTCTTTTAAGAAAAGTGCCAGTTTCCTGTCCATTTTATCTCACAGGAATTTTTATTAAAGTAATGGAAAGGAATCTCTGCTTCGTTTGCAAAAATATCTTACTCTTTTTAGAGTGAAGGGTAAAAGAAAAAAAGATTTTCTTCAAGGAGCCAAATATGAAACTCCTACAAACGGAATTTTTAGAGGGGAATAACAATGTCTATTAATATCTGATTTTGTATATACATATATATATATATAAACATTTTTGTATATAATTACAATGGTTAATATACCAAAGTTACCTACAAGATTTCTCGTCAAGTTTGGATTGTATCGAAGTAATCATTCATGTTTATTAAATATTAAATCCGCATGACAACTATGAAAATTACATGAGTAGTGCAATAAAACGTTGGGATTTAATGCGGATCATTATGTGCATTATTAATAGATGGTGACAGAACGTAGTTAAATATCTATGTATATAAAACGCTTAGGTATGCGGCACAAAAATCGACGATATTTCTACACTCCGAAAGGCAACGGCTGCAACTACCGGATATAAACATTAGCGGCCATCCTCAATTTAAAACCGCGTGTGTGTAGTGGCGACATTTATTGCAACCGCTGATCTTTTGACAAAATATGTTTAGACCTATCAAATCCAGTGTTTAGTCATGGACAGTTCTATGTAGGTTTATCCATAGTCGGTTCTTTTGAGTCTCTCACTGTAGTGTCTCCTACTTCTGAAATACTCAAATGTATATATCAAGAAGATTTACAATGAATATCTTAGTTGCAATTCACATTATATTTTAATACTTGCTGAATTTTTACTCCATTTTATAAATGAAGAAATTTTCCCAACAATTTTTTATTGCATAGGATTAAGTGGCGATATCTAAATTGTGAATAGTAGTACATACAGAGATTGAAGTTACCCACACTATATTTTAGTACTTGCTGATATTTTACTCCATTTTTTAAGTGAAAAAAATGTCCGCAAGAATTTCTTATTTGTTATAATGATAAAGTGTAGATATCTTAATTTTGAAAAATTCTACATCTAGAGAGGAATGTAGTTTTTCAAATCATTGGTGTTGGGAAACTCAGTCTTATCTTTGATTTTGTTCTGAAGTAATGGAAATTCACATTTTTTAATCAAAATGTTTTAGAATGTTTAGAATCAGACTTATAGTGAATTTACCAATGATTATAATTTTTTTACTGAGCTCCCACTACCCCTTAAAAAGGTATATTTATGATGACAGGTAATGGTAACATTCCTTACATATGTTACTTTCAGTTAAGTTCTTTTGCAAAAGAAAATATAAAACTAAAAGCGACCATGCTAGTCACGCAGCGGCTAGTTTTTAATGAATTTTCAAAGAATCATACTGTCGATGTATTGAATAGGATTATTCTTCAGCTTTACAATTTTTTTGTTCACTTTCTATAATTTTTTATCAATTTTTCAATTCTAAGCATGCATATTATTAGGACAAATGTGAGTATGGGTATGTTGCTTTTATTGTATTACAAACTTTGAAAGAATTTTGTACTTGGGCTTTGCTGAAAAACATGCAAAAAATTTGTAAAAACAGTTTGCTAGAAATGACATTTAAACCTAGATCTAAAAACTCAAGGAAGGAAATCTAGTAACTCTCCTTTGATGAACTACATTCTTTATATTCATGCACCCTTTATTTTTTCGATAAACCACACACGCGATTTTGCCATACAATTTTATTATTGACCACTTAATATTAAAGACCGTTATATATAAACAGGGTTATTTTAACTAAGCATATTTTTATTTAAAAATCATTCTATCTCTCTGAATTTTAGACTCTATTTGTTATGCTAGTTAAAGCTATTCTTCAGGTCTACATAATAAAAACAATAGAGGCAACTGGAAAAAAATTACTTAAGTGCATATATGTTCATTGTATGTGTATGTATCTTCCTGGGACCATAAATCAATAAAATGTGGACAGTCACGTTACTTTGACCAAAATAACGAAAGATATATCTCATTGACATTTATCCGTGTGGTTTGTACGGGTGGAAGGAAGCTAAGAGTCCCCCCAGGCATTTATTCTGGGGGTGCTAAGTCTAATGGTGCATATGCATTCATGCAGAGTTCTCTGCATGGAGACGCCCCCACACTCCCGTCATCACATTAGTCACGGTAACCCTACACGCCGTGTCCCCCGCCCCCATTGACACCATTTGACCCCCGGGACCCCGGGATCTTTGATGCTCTGTAGCAGGACCGAAAGAGGAGGCGATCCACGCATATACAGAGTACGCAGTGAACATAAATCACTGGCTTCCCCAAGGCAGAGCAGAGCAGAGTACATGAATGCAAACGCAACATAAACTGTGGTTATCTTTCTTTCTGCTCTGCGTCTGGACGATTTGAGGTTCCTGCTGTGTGGGGTCTGCTTTGTGGGACTGGGGTGTGGGTATGATGTCTTACCTCGTGCGTGGAGTGGCCTTCAACTGTGGCTTGTTCCCTATCGGCAGGGATCTAACCTCGGAAGGACTTAATCGCTATGTACGGCCCGGTCTGGTGCCATGGATTAAAATCTGAGGTTCCACCCGTGGGTTATGTTAACTCACTATGAATGATGCTCCCAGTTAAGGAGAAGTCAATCATCTCAGTGAATGTGATGGAATTGTTTCGGACAGGTGCCCCGCGTTGGGAAAAATTAGAAAGTAGATTCACGGGTTGATTCCAATCAATCAATCGCTTTTTATTTCTTCCAAATGCTGTAATAAATGCCTTCGGCGTGTTCATTGTATCGTTATCAGTGCAGCAATAAGTGTACTGGCCTCAGCTTTCATTTAGGCGAGCTTCTTGTTCGCGCATGTTAGGTGGTTGTCAAAATTAACTAAAGAAGAATTCTCCCTCTCCTGCAATCTTAGTATACTCAATATTTAAAACTCAATATAACAACTTGATTCTGAAAGTGTTTTACTACTTATGACGAAGTGTTTAAAAATATGCTACGATGGAAATTTACTCTTTGAATCTGCGATATCGTTAATTACCTACCAATCTAAATAGAAGGAAAAATGTTACCCCGGGATCGGTTCGAATAAAACTTATTTGCTGTCCAAAATGACCATAAAGTTGTATGAATCATGTCGACTAATTCTGAAAATTGAAATCGGTACGGCAGATGTCGAAACTTTCTTCCGAGTTCTGCAAACCTGCTTGGGACAAAATATTTGGATAAAAGGGAAACATTACCCATGACAGGCGGTCAACTGGGTTTATGAGATGTAAACTTGGGAGAACGATAGCTTCTTAACAATGAAAAATTATAGGCAGTATTCCCCTCGTCTTTCGATACCGCAAGTAGACATAACCAGTGTATCGTGATTGTGCTCCAGACCATATCAGAATGGCCTAAAGCTAATACATAATAAAAACAGAGGAAAAATACATTAGAAAATTATAACATTAATATTAATAAATTATTAATACATTAATACATTTAGAAACGAATACATTGGCTTGAATTTTTCTCTGTGGTGGAGCAACGCAGACACTGGTGTTGCTCCACCAATTTCTGTGCTTACAGTAAAAAAAAATGAATAGGGATTTACTGTACCCTGTACCATTACTGCCGTATTTGGTATCTTCGTAGCATTAAGCAAGATTATCTTCTTTGGATTAAGCGATCAAAGGTTTGTTAGTGTAAAACACTTGTGAGACTACAAAATTGCATCTATAGGTTTCCAAATATTAGCTCTAGAGGAATGCGTAAGGGTTGATGAGAACGGAGTAGTTATCGCACCCGAAGGAGTGCTTGCTCTTTTTTCATTGTTCGAGGAAAATGCTTTCTTCTTACAGGTGCAGTATGAAATGTAACGTTCTGTCGCTCTGATTTATATTCTCTAGTAGAAATTTTAGACAGCCAGAATAAAATGCCAAACTGTGGAATTGCTACTGAAAAGGGTTTCGCATGGTCGGGCTTAAGATTTTCATTCATAACAAAGGTCCAAACCCCCTTCTCTCGCGTTGGTGTTTCTATAACCATTCCCAAGAATAAAGTTAATACAGATAACATCTTCCTGTATAACGAACGATCGTAATCCATACATCGCAAATACCGTTAACACGACACCATAGCTCAGTAAATCCTCCTCTTTGTGCATTATTTTACTGCCATAATTTTCCTTAAAATAAATTTACAATCTAAGCATGCAGAAAATGCTTAATTCACAGTGTCTTGCAGTTCTGTTAGATTAATATATAAAAAAAATCCAACTCTATAATAGAACACAATAAAGGGTCACACCTGAAAAAATATATAATAGAACTATTCCGATAAAAGCCTAAAGCAATCATTTCATTAGAGGTTTTTATAGTATGTTGAAAAGGATTCCAGTCAATGGACTCTGCCATTAAGTTAATGCTTTGAACACGGGCACGGATTTCGACTAATGGCTCTTTCAGCGTAACTCATTGAGAATCAAGAAGTATTGGTTTTGCAAAATATTTATGGAGTGTAACAACTCTGTAATGAAATTATGATTTTCAGGAATTTAATCTTGGATGAAATGTACTTTAGTGAATGAAAATGTTAATATTAATGCCTCGAAGATTTTACCCAAGAAATAAAAATGGCTTAATGGGTTACATGAAAGGAGATTTATTGAAACCGTATAAACTGTGGCCACTTAATTTCTGTAAAAATGTTCATGGATTTAATACGTGTAAATTCTTTTCATTTCGTATAAAAGATTTATCGGTTATTTCCTTCTGTATAACATTTAAAATAAGATATGGTTAAAAAGAAACGGTGATATAAAAATATGCACTGTCCAAAGGAGGTATTGTATCTTACTCAAAGATCTGAGATAAAGGCAGAAAGTGATATCAATATATAAACACGACCAATAGTGTAATATTATTCATAGTTGAAATAGCATTTAATAGTACTGAAAGTTTACGATTTTAGTAAGATTTGGCTAAACATATTTATTTCAGATGCAGTTCTTAAATATAATTTTTATTCCATATCCAAAATATGCAAATAAAATTGAAATTTATCTTATCTAATTTTTATATCTTAATTTATTTTACGATTATCAAGATAAGTTAAATTTAAAAAAAAATATCTAGGTACGTTTACTCGTTCCCATAACTGGCTTCTAAAAAGTAATATTTAATTATATTCAAGTAAATATATCAGTGTGTTTGTATGCACGGGTTTAGCTACTTTAAGGATATGCCAAATTAAAAATTTTACTGCACTATTCACGGGTGTAGAAATTAAGTATATTAATATACTAAGTACATACTTTATTCCAGTAAAAATAATCAGCCATTTAAAAAGCTGAATCAATTTCAGACGCTTTATTCTAAATAATATTAATTTGCATTATGTCTGGTGGCTGCATTATATTCTACGTACACATGTGGCAACTACGGGCCTTCACACGTGCTTATCGAATGTTTGACCTTCATCGCTCAGTCCGATTTGCTTCTGTCGTACAGTGAACATGACCGCGCCACTCTTTGTTTGCAGCAAAGAAGAACCAATGCTGAATTGTGATCTAGTTTTTGTGGTCTCATGGTGTATCAGGGGCCGAACCCCCCCCCCCCCAAGGCTATCACTACAGTATGGGGACAGTGGGAAAAATTTATTATGAGAATAGTAGAACATAGTAGGAGGACAAAATACTATTATCGGGATATTATCAAGAGGAAATGAACACTGGTATGCAAATGACGCATTTTCCATAACAATAAACTAATATCCGCTGTTATTAATTCAATTTTTGGTGTTTAATAGTGAAAGTCAATTATTTTATTTGTATTTCCTTTTTAATGAAGAAAACGAGATCCATCTGCCCCCTCTCTTCCGGATATTGTCTTTTATAAAATTCACTTCTGAAAACAGAATTTTTTCATGACTTTTATATGACAGCGCACTACATTTCACATTGAAGGGAAAAGTTTGAATCATCTCTTCTTGCATTTATATGTTAAGCAATATATGCACCTCTGTCAACCAATTCAACAGTTATCTGCCTTTTAGTTTAGGAGTCGCTTTTTTTTTTGCTTTTCCGAGCATATGTTAAAAAAAATTACTATAATAAAGAAATATCGAAATATAATCTTTTTGATAATGAGATTAAAAATTCAACATTTATCTGCTTTTCCAGTTTTTAGCTTATCCAATTCAGCAGTTATCTGCTTTTGAGTTTAGGAGGCGCATTTTTTTTTACTTTCCGAAGAATATGTTAAAAAATAATCTGTAATAAAGAAATATTGAAATACAATCTTTTTAATAATGAGATTAAAAATTTTGAACTTATTAAAGGTGAATATAAATTTAATTTCCTTACTTTCAGTTAATAGCCTCACTAATTTTAAACTATAAATTACACTAGAGGCAGAATGAAGGCGTAACAGATGACTTAGTATATCCGAGCGTATCTCTTGAAAAATAGTGGTTCGATGGATAAGCGTGGTTAAGTCATCTTCACAGCTTAGCTTTCAAAATAACTGTTTATGTGTGCTAGTTCATCTTAAAACATGATAATCCAAATTGTAGGGTACGTGCTTAAAAAAATTATTTTAACTACATATAGAAATCTTTTAATTTTAGCCCTTTTATGCCGGAGGTTGAAATTTTGGAATGTATGCATGGAATTAATATATTTTAGTAAGAGAAATATAATAAACAAGAATTTAAAGACCAAAAATTAATTTCTCAACCTGTTTTATAGTTATTTGGCGTTCCAAAAAAGGAACTCTAGGCAAATCCATTGCTGTATGGTATATAATGGATAACACTCTTTAGTTTATCTTAGAAAGTGACTTTAATGACTGAACACTTCACATACTTGAACTTCATAGATAAACACACACAATATCACACTATTCAGTGTGATATTCAACTGAACACTTCACATCTAAAGCAACATCACATTTTTCACACTGTTCTTATGCCATGGGGCACAACGTGTTTGTTTTGACTGTTTTACTATCAAATGATTCATTCCATCATAGCGTGAATCAATGTTGCGCTTTGCAGAAGTTCTTCCTTTTTGTCCTGGTTTCGCAGAGTGGTTATGAGTCTCCAGATAATGGTATGCCACTCGTCGACGAAACTCTAAAAACTCCATCGACTTATTCTCATATGCTTTATGCAGTAGCCAAGGATTTTGTAAGACCTGTTCAAAACAGAACAAAAGAGGGCTTGAGTACCACTTCTTTCCACGGATTGATGCACGGTACTTATCAATGTTTTATCAACTCTTTCCATGTCTCCCATAAATTTATCATACACTTTGATCAGGTTTGGCTGCTGGACTTGGATCTTTTTCTGTTTCTGAGAATAACGATTGACAAGACACACAGGATATACATCAGCTCCAGATGATGCAACTGTCATAACACTGTTGTCATGCCATCTACAAATAATATTACCTTTTCCATCAGTTAGATAATGAAATGTGTCCCTTTCTTTCTTGTTTAGAGTACCATTTGATTGCAGTGGAGATTTGTCAATACGATCTTTTCGCACTGTAACTGTTGCCTGATGACCTATTGAACTGATCTTGTCGAGAAGTGAAATACTGATGAAAAAGCTATCAAACACAAAATGGTATTGTACAGGGTGTGCTTGTGTAAGTGCCTCACTAAGTTGAAGGACAACTGATGCACCAAGACCGTATTCCTTATATTTTGTGTTCAGGTTTTTACATTGATCACTATCAACAAAAAGTTCAAGAATTTCTGTAGGAGATTTCACTTGTGGAGAAATAATTTTTTACTTGTGTAACCCTTTCTGGGCTGTGTATTTATATCAGCTTTTTTCCATTTACGTATTTTTGAGATTTTTTCCCTCTTTGATGGAGGCGGTTGCTGCTTAGTAGAGGTGGATGCAATTTCATCCTCAGGAGAATCATCTTCAGGTATGAATAAAGGATAATATGGATCAGAATCAGCAACAGAACCATCTCGAATAAGATAAGTAGGTGCACGTAGCACAGAACCTGGCAGATTATTTATTGTTCCTTCTTCTTCATCTCCTGAATCCTCATCAGAAATTGGTGATGTAGCATTATTACGTGGTTGTATGATTATGGCACTTGCCTCAATGTTTTCATTTGTCTCTAACAGGTCAATTATTTCATGTCAACATAGATTTTTATGCATCTTAAAGCTTCTAAGATGCTTTCAGCTAAAAAAGAGAGCAGGAAAATATTAGTCCTAATGGTAATGGTTTTGCCTAGTGTTCCAAAAATGGAACACAGAGTATTTCACACCTATAAATAACATAAGAATAACAAAATCTGATTTTTTCTTGTTACAGCATGATAACATAACATCTTAAGAATTAGCAAAAAAAAATTACATGTATAGGGTAAAATGCACTAAAGTTATATTTACCTGTGTTTGGTTGGTACTTCCAAAACTTGCTCGAAAATTCAGACGACTGTTTCAGAACATCTCTGAACTCAGCATATCGATAGGAATGACTAATTTTGTGTACTGAGTGATAGCAGACACCCTCATGAAGCAGAGTGCAAGTGACAAATCAAACCACATTGGCGATCTTGAGGGGCAGCATATAAATAATTTCAACATGACTACCGTTCCATTAATGGAGCGCTAGGCATAAATGGGTTAGGAATGAGATAAAAATAATTTAGGCAATTAAGGTATCCGACTGCGTTCGGAGCACTTTTTTGAAAAACTGTACTTGAGAAAATTTTTGACTTCTTTTTCGGAGGAATGTAACACTAAAACTCGGAAAAGGTGAAAATTAGACAATAACTATGCAAATTTTTGCAAAATTAGGATATTGAGTTGAAATTTAGCAAATTTTTACAAAAACGGCTCTAGCTGTAAAAAATTTTTATTATACCTATAACATTAATTTTTTTGTTATATCAACGTAAGCACCTTCTAAGTGTAATGACCTAAAAGCTAATCGATATCTTAAAATCTAAAAAAAAAATCAAGTCATTATATGCAATTGCATATAAAATTTTAGTAATTTTTCATGAGATTTTTTATAAATGCAACTATAAATCAACAAATAATTTAAATAAACCAAATCTTTAGTTCATTGCATTTTTAGTATTATGAAAAACGTACGTGAAAAATTTCATAGACATATCATGGTTAGATTTGGAGTTATCACGAGAGTCGTTTACATTTTTGATGAAAAGTAAGTTCTTCAGAAAACACGATTAAAGTTTTCAACTTGTATTGAAATTCATAGCTGCTGCTGATCTTTAAATAACTCTCATTTCATTTATAATCATCATGCCAAAAAAGCTAAAGCAGATTTAGGAACCGAAATGTATAATCTTTAAAAATAGGAATAAAAACAATTTCGAAATTTTCGTAAAAATCGATGTTTTAAAGGCAGTCATCTGATATAAAGTTACCTTATTGTTATATTAATTAATAAACAGTTAATGAAAATTGCAATTGTAATTATTTTAGGAGATTATTTTTACTGGAAGATGATTTGAAATTTTGATGGTTATTCGATCCCTAATATAAATATAATAACCGAAAATTGAAACAAAAATTATTTGCTGTAGATAGTAAGATTTTTAGAAAAATGTTTGGATTCGGTTCTTACGTTCACCATCTTTATTGCAGATCGGGCAATTATTGCGTCATGTCCTGCATCAGAATATATGATAAAACACAAGAAACTGGATTTATTACATGGACTATTATTTGAATGATATGTTATTATTTGAATGATATTATTATTTGAATGATATGTTTTCATGAGTACGAATATTTAACTTAAAAAACATACTTCCAAGTAGCATAAAAAATGACTTGCATTACAAGAATGAAGCTACATGATTCAAAAGAAAGAAACATCCCTATCTTTTCAGGTTGTTTCGTATCAAGAATTAAACCCAAAATCCTGTTATGTATGCCAAGAAAATCGGATTCAAGGATGGATATTTCTAATGGAGCATAGAATTCAGCTGAGAGTAACTCCGAGCAGGTACCTTTCATTTCAATATTCTGTTTCTTGATTTTCTAATCTTTCCAGAGTAGCTGTATCATCTAATTCATTCGAGAGAAACGTATTTAAAATTCAGAGATGAATCGGAATTTCCATGTATTTTAGTCAGATTAAATTGTGAATATTTCCTCATCTAAAAAATATCAGTTCTTTCTGAAAACCCTACAGATAAAGTAATAACATATCTCATTTTTTTCTTCTTAAGTATCTATTTTATCCTTTTTTAAAATACAGAAGTTTAGATTAAAATGAAATCGTTTCTCTGTGGAAAATTTTCTTCGAGCTTAAAAGTAAGCTTAATGAAAGAAATACACTATATTTTGAGAAATATAGATTTTGTAGAGTACATTTTAGTTGAATTAGATGGGTGAGATGATTATATACGAATTAAAATAAAATATCTTAGGTATATAATTGTCACAAAGAATTCTGAAAGTTCAATACCTAAGTTGTTTTCTTTTTAGCAAAAATGTGAAAACTCTATCAATTTTTATCAGTAAATTCTAGTATGTGCAATTAAGAAATGCTAAATAGGAATCTAAATGTACTGAAAAAAGAAATATGTACTTACATTCATGAAATATGTACTTGCATCCTATATCTGACTGTTATAAACTCATGTACGTTTTACAATAATGTTTATCAAATACTTAAACCAAAGAAATGATAAAAGTAAGTAAAAGTAAGTTAAAAGCGTTAATAGTCACCAAAGATATATTTTTTTTCCAATTGAAGATTCTATTAAGCATTTTAGAATTAGTTTTTAAAACTCTTAAATGTGAAATTTAATTTTCTACATACTTTAAATGTAAACTCTTGCTAAATCTTTAAATTTATTATTGCACGTTAAAGAATGTAATCTACGTTTTAATAAAGCATAATGCATCTGGGTTCTTTAAAGTATAATGATCTTAAGTAGTTTATCACATGCTCATTATGAATAACGTCAGACTTAATTACTGGGCCTAACTTATAAACGTTTGATTAATTGAATTTAAACGTCTTCAGTTTAAATGTTGCAGTTAATTTACAGTGCTTGAGAAATAAAATTGTTAATTAAAAATGGAATGAGGCATGAGAACGCCATGCATATTTTCTTATAATATGCTCTCACTTTAATTTTGTGTTACATTAATATCTCGTGAGGAGTTGTTTAGATATTTATACAGCTGTTTTGCTTTTGGTTAGATCAGTAGTTTGATTAAGTTTAAAAAAAAGTTTTAATTTTTTTAACTAAAACTTTTTAACTGTGTTTTATATTACGTCTGGGATGTTCACACAAAATTTCTTCCGTAATATTGGTATTTTCGTGTTTTAAGCACTTAAATTAACAGTTTAAATTTATGCTAAACCCTGTTTCATTGTCTAAAAGTAAAACATGCAATGCTAAGGAAAAAATTGTTTTTTGGTAATTTGTTTGCATCAAATTTTAGCAGTATTCATTATTAGAATCTCTCGAAACTATCCATCATTTTTAGCGAGAAATTCATTAAAGTTATAATAATCAGTGATCAGTTAAAACAGAAATCTTCCCTTTTTTCAAGACTCTTAAATATTAAAAACGTTCAAAAAAAGTTCTTTCATACCCTAATTGTTTAAACATGTTTATCGTCGATATAAATACTAAATATTTATACTGTAACGAATGACGAATGACCATTTCAGAAACTGTGTAAATATGTCGATGAAAGCGCAAGTATTTGAATAATCCTTCTCGGAAAAGTATAGAAACAGCAGAAAGTTTGAAACTGAATAAAGTAGAGAAGAAAGTTTCGATTTTAATAATACGTTTTTCAATTGAATCGTAAGTTTAATAAAATTCTCTGCAGCTACTGAGCTTAGCACATCTCTCAGGAAAGCAGGACGTAACAGCTTCACTCTCCATCTAAAATATGTTTATTTTCAAGTGTCAAGTGTGTCACTAGTAGCAGTTAGTGAGATACTAATAAACAATACTCATATGATAATATTTAAATTAAACAAAAATATCATAAAATTGAGTTAAAGGGACTTTTTTAAAAATGCAAATTACAATTATAAATCAGTTAGAAATCTTTCGGAATTCTACAATTGAATTGTGATATGCAAACATCTATTTTATACAAACATATATCTACAAACAACTATTTTATATTTTTCAAAAATATTTTAAGGTAATGGTAAAAGCAGCACCCCACACATTGGCCGGAAAATAAGAATCTAGACAATACCGAATTGGTCAGACGAGTTGTACACTTGATTCAAATCCCAAACGAATTTGACATTTTTGAAAAATTTTCTTCCTTCACTAAAGTGATCAGAATAACCTCTTTCTGTTTGAGATTTATATCAAATGCTAAACTTTCCAAGAAATAACGAATTTTTAACCATTTAACTGTATCAGAATCGAATATTGCTCTATTCTGTCTTATACGACTTGTTCAAATGCAAGATTACTGTAAGGAAATAAAATTCTTGAAAGAACATAAGCATTTGCACCCAAAAAGCCAATTATTGTCTTTGTCACCTTTCCTAGATAAAGAAAATATTTTAAGACTTGGAGAACGAGAAAGATCATAAAAATAACTTTAAAACGAAATCTTTTTCGAATCTTTACCTCCATTTTCTGATTTTTGGTGAATTATTCTGATTTTTAGCGAAGATTAATTTTTACAATTTAATTCATGAAATGCTAATCACGTGGTTTCTTTTCTTTTTGTGATACTTTAAATTAATTTTGCGTCACGTTCATAACAGCGAAATAAATTGACAAAAGAAATATTAAAATACGGTAAGAGATAAAATTTAACCTCTAGACTGACTGATATGGAAGTTTTTTAAGAATGCAATTTAAATTAGTGTGTTTTAACACAACTTTCCCGGCTCTGCGTTGTGTCCTTTGTTATTTGTAGTTTTTCTCATCGCTTGAACCGATTTACAATTTGCTTTTTCTAAGGTTTTTGGCCTTAGGAAAATTTAAAACCGGATCTCAATTCGCTTTTACAACGTTTTTTGGCTTGTCGACAATAAAAAACCGAATCACCTAAATAAGGAAAATAGGCTTCATGGGGAATCTTGCCTTACTTTGATTAAATAAAGAGTATAATGCATGTTGAACTTTAACTCTTGGGTGATGTGGAAAGAACTGCGTTTTTGAGGGGAAAATAAATAATAAAGGCGAATGTGAATTATAAAACTTATTTCTAATTAAACAGTAAACTTATTCAATCCAAACCTGCGAATGACGCAACACTGTGTTAATAATTCTCAATAAAATCAGACGTATAATAAGACGAAGGTCCGCAGGCTCAAAGTTTCTTTCTTTCTTATTGTTTATAGATCATTTCAGTAGAAATGCGCTAAGCGCATTCTGTCTAACCAGATGATCATGAAGAGCAGGGTGTGCAGCCCAGTATTTTTTGATGGAATGCATCAACAATTTTATATCTATATATCTACCCGGGCAACGCCGGGCAATAATACCAGTATATATATATATATATATATATATATATATATATATATATATATATATATATATATAAAAGCAGCACCCCACACATTGGTCGGAAAATAAGAATCTAGACAATACCGAATTGGTCAGACGAGTTGTACACTTGATTCAAATCCCAAACGAATTTGACATTTTGGAAAAATTATCTTCCTTCACTAAAGTGATCAGAATAACCTCTCTCTGTTTGAGATTTATATCAAATGCTAAACTTTCCAAGAAATAACGAATTTTTAACCATTTAACTGTATCAGAATCGAATAATGCTCTATTCTGTCTTATACGACTTGTTCAAATGCAAGATTACTGTAAGGAAATAAAATTCTTGAAAGAACCATTTTTAACCATTTAACTGTATCAGTATATATATATATATATATATATATATATATATATATATATATATATATATATATATATACATATGACATAGAGAGGGAAAGAGACCTTAGTGTGAATATGTGTGAAGCAATCGAGAGTGTGTATGAATTTGTTATCTTTCACAGCTGAGAATTTAATACTCCTTTAGGACATTTTGAGGCTGGACAAAATGGAATAAAAGTACGTGCTTTCCTTTAGCTCAGAATTCTTTTCAATTTTAAATTTATTTCTATTGCAAGGCGGAGTTCCCAACGAACATGTCACGTATTCAGTTGGTAAAGGGAAAGTCGCACATTATTCCTTATAACGGTCATTTTCCCTACACATCATTCTATATGACTCTACAATTACTATTATTGATAATGCATTTCATATTTTTTGTTGTATTTAAGAGTTGTTGAGCACAAAAATATATTAAAAAGTACATAATTTAAAAATTCATGTTTAAAAATTCATTGCGATGAGTTAGTCGAAAACTGATTCAATCCAACAAAATATATATACTATCAGAATACAAAAAAATATGCTATTAATAGCTTTCCTATAGATATTTTTTTAGTAAATTGTTGCAAAATAAACCTTTGAATAAATGTTTTTAGAATACAATGTTTAAAAAAAAATAAAGTTTAGCGTTAATGATATTTCAATTTAAAATTCAGATGCCTTTATATTTTTTTACATAATGATTAGAATTTTTATAGAATAAACTGATTTTGCTATATATTAGAAAGTAAATAATTTTTATATAACGTCCCAGAAACTAAATTTTAAAATCTAAGATCTTTTACTTTAAATAAATATTTTCGAGAATAAAATTTATGTTGAATTAAATGAAGTATGAATGTACTCATTATATCATATGAAATCTTGCTATTTCTGAAAAAATAATCTCTGGTATTTCTGTGTAAATTCTCATTATATACATGGTAAAGTTACATGAAACTTTTATTTGGTAATGTTTCATTTTCTAGTTCATGACATTAACTTCGCTTCCGAAGCTTTTAATAGTTTTCTCCCAAAAGTGCATTACATTCTCATAGAAAGAATATCCCTCTTTTAGAAATGTATATTACATAAACTGCAGGGTATATTTGAATACATTTCTGAAAGGCATAAACATTCGTAGGAAATAAATTGAATTTTCTCCAACATTTACAATTACATTTGTACTGTACACAAAATTCTGCAAAATGCATGTTACAATTGTAGAAAAAATTATTTTAAAGCAATACCGTTCTGTTCTCGTTTAATTCGAATGTTTATTATTTAAAGAAATTTGTTTTCTTATGCATGTTCATAAATTGATTGTAAGTTATTTTATACTGTTATGTCAAATATTGAGTATGCAATAAAAATTAATATACGTACACACAAAATTACATACTAGATGCCGCATTAAGAGAGAATAACATATCTTTCCTACTCTTGGAAGGTATTCGTATAAATAATGCCTAACTTAATAAAATAAGATTATAAAAATATTCTAATGGTAATTCCCATAGGTGTTTCGTTATTTGATTTTATTTTACCCTTTCAGGGGCAACAACCTCCCCGGTTTGAGCAGTGGAGATTTTTTTCCCGAAAGAATTTTGAAATATTTTCCAATTAAAGGTTGCAAAATGCTTTTACTTCTTTAAACTGATAACAGATGGCAGCACTAACCATTTTTCTGCTCATTTAACTGGGATTCATTGAATGCAAGCGGAAAAAAAGTTTAGTTTTAGGCGTTTGCACTGTGCAAACGGCGCCTTAAAGGCTTTTAACTAAATCACGCAAAGGACATTTTGGGATAAACAATGGTATTTACTTTAGTTTAGTAATCAGGTATCTTACCACTATTAGTCAAATATATCATTTAATCGCATAAACGCCACATGTTACATGCTATTTAAATTCACATTAGTAAGTTGATCAAATTTATGAATCATGAAGAATTATTTTACATCAATATAAGCCAGGTATCAAAATATGTAGTTTTAAAATATCTGTTATGTTTAGGTAACTATAAATCACAAGAAGAAAAAACTTTTTTTCATATTCATGAATAAATAAAAAAATAAAATGAATTAAAGTGAAAATAAAACTTATGATATAAATGATACAGAGTGTAATTATACTTATTTAATTGCTCCTTTTAAACACACTGCCCAATAATTTAAATAAATATATGACTTTTCATTTAGAACATTTCCTAAACTTTGTCTTGGTAACACACAAGTATTTCTCGTTTAGAGACGTAAAGATTCTTGAGTCATCTGTTCTTGATTTGTAAACTATTCTCTGGATTAAATTTAGTGCTTGAATTCTAGTCATAAGATAGATTTTTGGTAAAAATATGCGTGACTCCGGTAGCCGAATATTCTTTCATTTATAAGCAAAATTGATGAAGAGAACTTGTTCCTTTTGTATGAAATTAAGTATATCTATTTTTAATTATCTATTACATTTATAGATATTATTCGAACGGCAATGAAATTCTTATGGTTATTACAATCATCAATGGTAAAATTTGATTCTCAGTGAGTTGTGAGTAATATGTGTGTTTTACAAATTCATGAAATTAGCCATTTGGTGTATGGTTTCCCAGTCATTACTCATGCAATAAAACCTAATTTGCGATACCAACCTGCAAGTTCCTCTGAGACACAGTACGAAAGTTTTTACTTCCACCGTGAGTATATTATATTTATGAGTCCAGATCTACCCTCTAATTGTATATAGGGGAGGAAAAGTGATTACCAGGGGATTTACCCTCACCTGCTATCGATTTGAGCCATAGCAACGAGTATTTCAGCCACGAGTATTTCTCTCTCTGTCTCAGTACAAAGCCAATAATATATCTCTAAACAAATCAATTGTAACTAATTTAATATGTATGTCATTTAAATGGAAACCAAGACCTAATAGCCTAGAAAAATCTATGTACTAAACATTTTAGTTTTAAATACAGCCCGTACCCGAAACAATCCTTTTATATATATATATATATATACACACACACACACACGTATATATATATAAGAAATAGATGATAGAGAAAACCAGTAATAGCCCTAAAGCTACTTGCAGCCAGGAACAAATAACATGAAAAGAAAAGTATGAAAGAGGTTTTAGACAGCATCTCTTCATCAGCGGTGTCAATACTGTCTAAAAACCAATGGATTGTTTTCGATGAGTATGATCTATACAATAAACACACTCAGACACCGAACAATCCATGAAAAACAGAAGAATTGATTAATAATTGAATAAAAGTTACTTAACCAAAGAACACCAAGCCTGGCGCTAGACAGGGGGGAAGTTAAGCACATGTAACAGCAAAATGACTGACGTCACAAAACTTGCAACCATGGAGATATTGGATACTCAGTTACTGACTTACTATAGTTACTGTATTTTAGGACTATTATGTCATTAATTATTTAATTTTTAATTATTTTTACTAAGAGTTATTTTTATTATTATTTTTATTTTTTCTTATGATTTTTATTTTATTTTTTATTTTTAGTAGTTATTTTTTCTATTTTATCTTATTGTTATTTTTAACTTATTAAATTCAACAGAACAAACTATTCATTAAAACTAAAACAACCAATTATGTTTTTGGATAGTCTTTCGGGGTGATTATTCCGTGTTAGCACAGCTTTCAAGTCTAAAATGTGCTTAATCCTATTGTCTTTAGAACATAGCCTATTTATACGAACTAACTGATTTACAATAATGTTATTAAAAACATATTTATGTAAACAGGTTAGATAATTTTGAAATTTAGCAATATTAAAATTATAGTCAGATCTTTTGTCATATAAGTCAAAGGTAAATTTGCTGTGAGAATTTAATTTAATGTTAATATCTAAAAAGTTTACATTAATATTATCATGGCTACTTTTAATTAGTTCCAGATTAGGAGGGTAATAATTTAAGTCTATATGGTTATTACCTTTATTAATTACTATTATATCATCTATATACCTAAATATATTGTAAATGCAATTTTCTATATTATTAATTTCAAAATAATATAAGTATAAATTAGCTAGCATACTTAAAGCATTTCCACCTTGTGGTACACCTTTGGACTGTAAGTATATACTATTATTATGAACTATGTAATTATCTTTAGTTACTAAATCTAGGATCCTAATGAAACGAGTAAGTTTAATTTCATTGCCTAAGTATTGAATATTATTTTGTACTAACATTATGATTACTCTATATAAATCAATTATATCTATATTATTAAATAGATCTTTAAAATCCTAAGTTACTACATTTTTACAATTATCTAATGTTTGTAGTTTTCTAATTAGACTAAAGCTATTATCAATTATACCACAAACACCAGAAGTTATATTTTTATAGATTAATTTAAGGTAATTTAATAATATTACACTTGCTTTAGTAGCATAAGTGTTGTGACCACAGGTTACTGCTCTAAAAGCAATAGGTGTTTTATGAAATTTAGGAACTAAAGTAATATAAGGAAAAAGATAATTGTTAGATGATATACCTAGTAGTTTATATTTTGCTATTATTTTCTTAATAATAATACTTGTAGTTTCTTTTAATGGCTGAAAAAGATCACTATTTTCTAGCTGTTTTTTTAAACTTATGACAAAATATTTTTTACAAATAATTGCATAGTTGTTGGCTGCTTTATCTACATAAGTGATTATAAAGTCTTCTTGTAATTTTGTAATAGCAGCTTTAAAGTTCTTATAGGAATTATTAATGTTATTACTATTATTGGGTAGTTTAGCATGTACTAGTTTTAGTAAATTAATTTTCCATGGGTTGAAGGCTTCTGTAGGTATAGAGTAATTAATTGCTATTTTGTATATAAATTTATCTAAGTCAGCATTTAAGAAACTTATTATTTTCTTATTATTATTAGTACTAGGTAATCTAAACTTAGTTCCCAAACTCATCAACTCTCGCAGTACTAAATTATCCACTATATCCAAATTGCCTGTTATTACATAACCATGTGTTGTATCAACATAACTATTGTAATTGGGCAGATGACAAACACATTTTAAATTTATTGATTGAGAAAACTATTTTGATACCTGATTATAGTTAAATATACGTCTACCCATAGGCAGAGTATATTTAAAGGCACGTTTTATTTTTATGCCATTTATAGGAAACATATCATGAAGTTTATCAAATATACTATTGAAGTTTATATTATTTAGTTTATGGTTAGTAAAATTTAGTACACAATAAGTGTTATTAGCTGTATTTTGTTTTTTATATAAGTTTATTTTTAAATGATTTGCCTGTGTTAATTTTAAATCATATACCAGATGCTGATAATGATAATTCTTTATTTTAGTACTTAAAAATAGTTGATATAGCTTAATGATATGTTTTTTAACGATAGAAAAAATCCAAGCTTTTAATTTTTTATATTGATAATCAATATTAAACCTTTCTTGAAAACTTATTAAAGCATTTTCATATAAGTTACAATCAAAAATCTTACTTTTATTATAACTTTTACCTCTTTTAGTTCTTTTTGATGTCTTAGTATCTTCGATTAGTTGAGGGTAAATAGGATGAGCTGACACATCGGTAAAATTAAATTTAACTATAATTTTCTGTTTATAAATTTGATTAAGGCCATATGGAAAGAGAGTTTTATGGTTTTGCATATATATATATATATTCATAATATAACCTTTCAGAGGGTAATTTAATTATATCAACAATGGAGATACAATATTTTCAAAATTATGTTTTTTGAAATGATCAAATTCAATGTTTAGTGGTTGACTATTTAGTGTGTTATATTTTTTTATATTAGAACGGTGTAAATTTATTCTAATATGTAGTGGATTAGAAGTTTGTCATATATATTCCATATGACAACAACTGCAGGTGATTTTGTATATGCAATTATAAGTTTTACAGAAATTTTGTTTTTGTGAATTTACGTGTATTTGTGAATTGTGTGCTAGGGGACAAGTTTTACAAAGCTTATTAGAGCATTTATCAAAAACCAATGTGTTTTGCCTGACTTGATAACATGGTGAGGACACAGAGAAAGAGAATGAATATAATTGGTAACTGTTTGACGATCCATTGATACCCCAATAAGTATCAATGTACCGAGCATTGACATCATTAGTATGATATGCCAATTTGCCAGTCGCTAAAATTGGTTTACTATAACTCATGATACGATAAGAAGAAAGTATAAAATAATGAAAATGTTGCACTTTGTACACGGGCGTGCCTTCTAAAGGGTTAAATTGGTGAATTACACTTTAAGTGAATTTTGATCAAGTTTATAAAACGCTTTTGATCGTTTCAATTCGGTTAAAAGACATTTATTTATTTAAAAGGAGTTTTCTTGATTTGTTAGTAAAGATTCCTGATAATGAAATTAAGAAATAACTGATTGGAAAATGAAGTTGAAATTTAGATGAAATCCACTTCTTAAGGAATTTACTAATGTAATGTAGATACGAAGGTATTAATAATGGCATTATAAAAATGTATATACTAAGGCAACTCTTATAATAATTAATTAGCAATGCAACAAAATCTAATACCAAAGAAATGCAATATTGAAAACCAGGATTTTCTCATTTTATTAATTATTTAATAGCTTTAACCTCCTTTGTTATCGCTAATAGTTAAACTGAATACTTTAAAATTAAATTACGGGGGCGTTTATAGTTAAGCTACAGTAATTAAATCTGCAGATACTTATAGCAAGCAGGCAATACACCATTTAATTTCTTTAAATTTTACGGAAGCTAAATGTTTACTGTTTAATTTAAGCGTAGAGCATAATCTTTCACATGCAGAAATGTGTGTAAAGCTTCTAAAGCGATGTGGTATGTATCGAAAATTAAATCTAACTTTTAAATATGAACTAGAAGAGGATTACTGAATTGTTCTTCAGTAATATCATTTAAATTCTTTTATCTCTATAATTATAAATATTTTCCCATCTCGATTATAGTTGAATTAAATATACAATGGCAATAAGTTTTACGAATATTTATAAAAGAGACAGATTTGAAAATAATATAAAGTATGAATTTCGACCATGAATAAAAAAATTTTAATCCCCCACGTATTTGTCAATTTAGCAGTTAAAGTTGTTACTGTCAGAAAAAAATAATTTGATTTCCAAAATATCATTCGTGATAATGGGCTGTTTAATTAACTTGATAATTTTTTTCAGTTACTAATTTATTACATTTTTTTTTTATATTTTAGCGTACTCAGTTGTCATTCATTACGAGTTAATTAGTTGCATTTTTAATTTTAAATATAAAATTGCGAAAACACACTGAAAAGGAAAATGTCCATTCTATATTTGAGTCATATGATGGTATAACGTAACTGAATGCGCATGGATGCTGGTGATATCTCTAGAATATTTATTATTTTCAAAATAAATATAAATTGTAAGAAATTTTATGAAATACAAAGTTCGGAAAATGTTAAATAAAACGTAAGTAATTTTAATGTTTTCAGTTTGCAGATCGTCAACTCATGCGGCATTAATAACCAGCCAGTTTATATAAGCGAAGGTTTAAAGCAACTATTTTTTTATATTCTGGGTACATATTCATAATTACAGTACATAAACAATGCAAAACATGTACTTAATGTAAAGTACATAAAAATTCAAATGAAAGTTCAATTTTGCTGTACTTGGCAGGGAAAAGCTCCAGGCAATTAAAAGTACGCACATATTTTCATCTGTTTTATACAACATACAATACAAAATAAAATGCCAATTTTTATATATTTATTATAAAAAATGAATTTCAAAGTAGATACGTTTAGTTAAGCATAAAGCACCAATTAATAATTACTTTTTTAATCTCTAAATTAAATCAATAAGCATTAATTTGCAATAATGGGCGTAGATACATCACCTGATATTAATGTCTGTATATGGGTCCTTACATATGCACTTCTTTAGGTATTTCTTATTAAATATGATATAAAACAAAAAAAATTATATGTTTCTTAACATTTCTTGAAAAAAAAAATTTCAAGGAAAAAATAACCATTATTTTGCATTACGCTATGGTTAAAATACGCAGATAAATTTATTTTCAACCTACTACAGAATCAAGCCCCATAATGAATCTTTCAACCTTTTATTTATTGAAATAAAAGAGAAATTGACTGCACTTTTTTTCTTTAAAAAAATAATGTTGAATAATTTACTAGTACCAGCTAACATGCCTACACGTTGTGGAAAACTTTAAACAAATTGACACATTTTTTTTCTTTTTCTAAATCTTATATAATTTGTTATTTTCATTTTATTGATAATACCAAGCACGGAGAAATACAAATACATATTTCAGTATCATAATATCTTAAAATGACGTGAAAGCCGTTAAAATTTACGAGCCACCGAATCATTTAGTATCGGAGTAATTTTCTACTTTGTAAACTCTTCTGAAATGTGCATTCTTTCTTCGATACGTTCTGGAATATTTTCGGCGCGGCTCCTTTTCTACGCGCTGCTTTCCTCCAGGATCCCCCCAACTCTTTGAGTGCTTCGTGCCTCCGCATTTTATTACTTATATAATAAATTTTAATATATTAGGCAGCAAGCATTCAAAAGTAAATTACCGGTGAAAAGAATTTGCCTCACTTCGGGCAGAGGAATATATATTTATATGCATCTCTTAAGCAATCAAAATAAACTGCGAAGAGTTTTGCAACACACGAGGGAAGTTTTAAACTGATGTTTTAAATAACGAGGCACACACCTTGTATCGACATATGTGTGTGATGTAATGACCTGAGGGATATGATAAATGACTGCAGTTAGTTCATTGAAACATAAGTTTTTACATCTGCAATTGGTATTTTATTAAAATGAAACGGTGAAGGGAAAAACGTTAGTCACCGCATATTAGACTGAGGCAAAGTTGAAACGGTTACCTTCCAGGAATAATCATAAATGCAGGTTAAATTACCACTGGCTTATACAAATTTGAATAACAGGATTTAACTATTTCAAAAACTTCATGTTTAAATATTTTGTCAATTACTATGTTCAACGTTCAAATTCCCAGCAATTTTTGGAATGTGGAATTGTTGTTTAGAATAAATATCTGCACATACTGGTGTTCATGAATGGATTATTATGTTACGATAAACTACAGATACGATTTATTTCAGCAATATATAAATGCTGCTATATTTTAATAGAGTTGGAATTTTTATCACAATATCATTACTGCATAACAAAGCTTTTTATAATATCACTAACTGAATATCTGTGCTTCACTACGGAGTACATTCAAAGTAAACACAACGGTCAATGTATGCAATTAATGCAAAAAAACTAAAGAATATATATATAGAGAGAAAAATCGTGACGGATATTTTTATAGACAACATAATGTAGAAGGAAATATACAAATTAAATCTAATAGAACATACTAAAGAATATAGTACAATTAATATAGTTCAGTTTGAGAAACATTTCTTTTACTGTATTTTGATATTTTTGGATAATGTCCAATCGTCTTCCGCATTAGAAAAAAAATAATTTTTGTCAATTTATTCCGTTGTTATGCACGTGATGCAAAATTAGTTTAAAGTATCACAAAAAGAAAAGAAACCACGTGATCAGCATTTAATAAATTAATTCTAAAAATTAATCTTTAAAAATGCACCAAAAATCAGAAAATGGAGGTAAAGATTTAAAAAAGTTTTCATTTTAAAGGAATTTTTAAGGTCTTTCTCGTGATATAAATTTTATAACCCTCAGATTATTATTATAAAAGCAAACTTAAAAGAATCTTACAAAACAGATTAAAAATTTAATTTATTTAAAAAAATCTAAGAAGAATTTTTCAAAAATCTTTCTTAGTGCACCCCCACACTATAAGAAGAATCACCATGCAAAATTTCAACACTTAAGGTCCAGCGGCTTGGTCTGTGCGTTATCTGTGAGACAGTCAGTCAGTTACGGAACTGTTATATATATATATATTATACATACTGGTTCGAATATTTTTAAAACTTTCAAAGTTTCATAATATGAATGAAAAATAAAATTAGCTATGGGGAATTACATTTAATCTCGTTAAATTGTTGTTTCAAGTTAAAAGAAAATCTATGCATTTGTGAGTGAGGAGAATGTCACACGCTATAGAAGAATAGTAAAAATGTATAAATAAATAATCCCTGCTTGTCCATATCCCGAAATAATGAAATTAAGGTGTTTCATCTGGTAATAATATATTTATCATTGCAAGTATCATTACAATTGCTGTACTAACCAAGGGAAAATTTTAAATGAATGAGGATAAGTTTCAAATTTCTCCTTTTTGGATCAAATGAAGATTTTGATATTGTTTTTTAAATTTATTTCTTGGAAGACATTCGACTTTATCAGGGACTCTCAAATTATATTAAAACCTTGGTTTTCAAGCTGACCTATTGATATTACATCGTGGGAAACTATGTAGCAAAGTTCGTTTTACTTGATTTATGTGCACTGATGCAGTTCTTCAGGTACAATTGTCCTCAGGTACAGATATGTGTAGTCTTTATGTTTAAATTTATAACTAGCTTTTTTTACACCGAAAAAGCTATGATACACCATCATGTAACGTGAAATTTAGAATTTTTCTACATTAAAGATTAATTTTTCTTAAAGAATTAACAATTCTTGTTTAAAAATATTATAATACAATTCTGATAATAATATTCTGATATTAATCCCTAGCTAAATATGAAAAATTTACAAGAAAATTACAAACTAATATACTTTAAAATATGTAGAGTTTAGCTACTTCTACCAAGACTTGGGTGAATATAATTCGAAGTGGCACTCTAAATGAATTTGATACAAACAGAGTTCATACATGAAACAATGTTTATTGAATTCGTTGCACATATACACTGCTGGCCACTGTAAATGAAACACGCTGAAGGAAACATGCAAATAACATGAAATTTACAACATGCAATAGCGGAGGTGAGATATGCAAATGATTAGAATTTCAGCGCAGATGCACATCACGCGCGCCTGTGGCGCCACTTCAAAGCACTATTTAAGGCTTGGAGATTTCGACGATTTCAAGTTCGGCAATTGTGTTTTTCTAGTGGTTTTTTTCAAAAAAAAAGTCAATTATGCCTCGTCGAAAACAGCGATCATCTTTTGATCAAGTATCCGAGTTCGAAAGAGGAAGGATAGTGGCCTACCGAGATTGTGGATTATCTTTCAGGGAAATCGGTAGTCGTGTTGGACGAAACCAAACAACTGTAATGCGGATATGTGATCGTTGGATGCAGGAGGGTACGACGGACCGGCGTGTTCGATCGCATCCACCTCAGCGCACCACATCACGTAATGACAGGCAAATTGTGCGCATGACAGTGACGGATCGCTCAGTCACATCACGAACCATAGCACAGAACATGCAGTCTGTAACGCATCATCCAGTGTCTGCGCGTGCCATTCGACGCCGCTTACAGCAGAGTGGACTGTCCGCAAGACGTCCATTGCTTTGTCTACCCTTGACGCAGAACCACAGACGTCTCCGCCGCCAATGGTGCGATGACAGAAGGATGGGGACGGCAGAATGGAAAGAAATTGTTTTTACTGACGAGTCACGCTTCTGTCTGCAACACCACGATGGTCGCATTAGAGTCTGGAGACACCGTGAAGAGAGGATGCTGAACAGCTGCGTTATGCACCGCCACACTGGTCCTGCACCGGGTATTATAGTATGGGGCGGAATTGGATATCACTCTCGCACACCTCTTGTACGCATTGCCGGTACTTTAAACAGCCAGCGCTACATCTCCGAGGTGTTGGAGCCAGTTGTCCTTCCTTACCTTCAGGGCTTGCCCACAGCCATATTTCAACAGGATAATGGCCATATTTCAACAGGCACGCATTGTCCAACGGTTCTTCGTCAATCGCCAGATTGAATTGCTTCCTTGGCCGCCTCGCTCTCTGGATCTTTCGCCGATAGAAAACATGTGGTTCATGGTTGCTCTACGATTGACCCAGATTCCATCCCCAGCTGCCACAGAACATCAACTTTGGCAACGTGTGGAAGCTGCTTGGTCTGCTGTACCCCAAGAACTCATCCAAAGTCTCTCTGAATCAATTCCGAGGCGTGTGGCAGCGGTGATCTCCAACAATGGCGGCTACTCTGGCTACTGATTTTGGCAGGAACCACACTTCACAGAAGTCTATAAATTTAATCATTTGATACTTGGTCAACATGTTATCTACAAAATAAATTTGGTTGTGATATCTCTTGTCTTTCTTGGTGTGGCAATTTGGGTGGCCAGCAGTGTATAATTTGCTTTTACAGCAATAAGCATACATACTACTTGTACGGAATATATATTAGCATTAAAAAAAATACACTTTGCAATACTCACAAACTAGAGAGTCAAACCAGCAGTTCTGCCACGTAAACTTTGGGCACCCTAAGCACTAGCGCCTGTTAACACCTTGAGCTGCTTACCTCGTAGCTCCCTCTCGCTTATCTATCAACCTTAACAATCTTTTTATTAATCAAGCTGCATGGTATTTATACCAAGCGCGTATGCCAAAATTAGCATATCTCAAGCAGCTTCTTTAATTTATTCACTCAAAAGTTCGATGTACTTATGCAAAAACACTGGCCTCCCTCGAAAAAAAATTAGGTAACTGAGGTCTGAACGGCTTCAGTTAAGTAATTGAAAACGCTTGCTGGTCTGACTTTTTACATAATGGGTGACAAAGCCAAAAAAACCTTCCACACGTTGTGTGGGGGAAAAACGCCACTCTCATTTTACAAAACTAACCCCGAAGGGTCCAGGTGACACCAACACACAGTGGATGTTCAGAGTTGCGGATGCTGGACTGGCCAACTGCGTCCTAGAATATCTATTTTAGTTAAAAGTGTCAACACAATTCCACAGCACGACATTTCTTGACTGTTTGTAGCTGCTCTCGCACAATTCATAATGCACATGTGTTATGTTTTGTGAAGTTCGTACATTAGTTAGTTAATTATATTACTTTATGCAGTATGTATTTTTTTTCTATTCACTACATGTCACCTTCAAAAATTTAGAAAACAACAGTATGCCGTTTTTTTTCAGTGGTTCACCCCTTCAACTCAAAATGTTTACACAGTATATACAATGGGGAATTTCAAACCAGTTTGGTTCGATTTTATTGAAGGGGGTGGGATAGAATAAGAGAATGTATACAAGACTTGTTCATGAAGGCAGCAACTTCGTTGCATCAATCTGTCCATTCCGTGGAACCTCTCTTGATGGTCGCAGTCCTAGTAAAGGGGTTCGTTGACCATGTTAGCATCCTTCGTGCAGCAGGTCGTTGGTCCTGAGGCGCTGATCTGGCTTGACGAGGGACGGGAGGTCTCTTGAGAGGAGGCCAACCTTGCTGGGCGGCTGATATCTTCCGCTTCCTGTACTTATGCAAAGGACCTTTAGAATTGTAATTCTTCCTTTTGATAACCTTGTTTACCTCATGTGTGCCACGTTCATCCTTTGATGGAGGTTTTGTAGTGCACAATTTACTTTTCTCCGTACTTTTTAGAGTATTGGCATTATATTTTAATGCAGATTCTATTTTTTCAAACTTATACGCCGCATTAACGTGTTTAGTTACTGGCTTTATCTCGCTCTTTATGATACGTTTACAATTTAGTTCGCTGCTTGTTTCATGTTTTTCAACAATCTGACTCTGTTTTTCGTATTTGTGCTTATACGACCTATTGTTTACCGACTTAATCACTTCAGTATTAGCAGTTTTAATGCTGGAACCTGAAGGCGTTTTTTCTCGTTTTTTATCACCCTTAACCTTACTTTTATCCTCTCTTGACGAAAAAGTCTCTTTGAAACTTGCGATATCAGAATCGTTATCAGTTTAATTCTTTAATACTTCTTCAGATTTAGGAAGATTAAGCTTTTCGTACTCATGCGTTTTACTGCAAACTACGTCTACAACTTCCGAAGCATCAGCTAAACTACTTACAGTATAACTCTGTGTTAACTTTTCATCCTGATTCTCAGTCTGGTTTTCATGTACTTTATTTAAGCCCATATTATCAACCTGGCCTACAGCATCCCCATTCGGCTGGGAACTTGAAATAATATCATCATTACCTAGCGAGTTCCTAATATCGTTTAAAGAATTTTTATTGTCGTCAACTAATAAGTATTCACTAACTTCCGTAACACATAATTCGTCATCTACTAAATTTCCTTCATTAACAGATGTGTGAATGTCATCTAAAATATCAGGTATAACATTAATACAAGTATCAGAAAGTTTATTCTCTAAACCACTAGCATTAGTGTCGGCACTACTTTCAGGAAATTCCACTGTAATTACCGCATTATTCCAGCTAGGCTCACTTTCTTTATATGCCACAAAAATACCCCGACTGTCACCATTCTCAAAATAATGATTACTGCTCGGACAAGTTAATACATTTGACCACACAGTTTCGACAGGTTGAACCATATCACGTGAAACAACTTGCCAGTGCACGTAAGGTGCTTGCCTATTATTTACTTTAAATACACTAATTTCATTGTAACGCCGTGAGCTTCTATTATTTCGCCCGCGATATTGGTTTCGCTGTTGGTTTGAAACTCGCGAAAAATTTTGGCTGGGGGGAGCATAAAACTTTTCGTACCTGAGTGAAGGTAAGGGATAGCGAAGAAATGCCTATTGTCATGTTTAGATAAGTCTTGAAGAAGTGTAGCCTTGCTTGTAATATTTTGATTGTCCAAAAAATCTTGAGCACATGGATTCAAACGTTGGATAACTATCTTTAAAATTACCGCTTCCGTCATCCCTTCTAAATATTCCTCATACTTGGAAATATTTTCCATATCAAAATCTAACGCACACTGACCTTCCCGTTGCCTTAGCGAATAAATTTCCGCTTCAATTTGACTTTGATTAAAGGTCTTTGGAAAAACGCTAAGAAACTGTTGCTTGAATTACAAATAGTCAAAAATCCGATTACTGCTTTGCATACACGTGTACCACTGATATGCACTACCTTTTAAAGCGGCTAGAGCAATTTTAATATTCTCCCCCTCAGGGGTGCAATGTTGCTGAAAGTAATGCTCAATTTTCTTTAGGAATTGGCTTGAGCGGCCGCCATTGAAGGTGGCTTCGAATGGCGCAATTTGCTGAACCATAATCACCCGAGGAAAATTTCCAGCAGGGTTTTGTTCTACAACACTCATTTTCAAATTGTATATAAGTACTTGCAACAATTTTATCAATATAAGTACACAGTACACAGTTTAACTTCAATTATGTTGTTCGTTAGAAATGTAACGATAACAACCAGGGTATATATAAACTTTCGGGCGCCACTGTAGAGTTTAGCTACTTCTACCCAGACTTGGGTGTATATAATTTGAAGTGGCACTCTAAATGAATTTGATACAAACACAGTTTATACATGAAACAATGTTTATTGAATTCGTTGCACATATAGAATTTGCTTTTACAGCAATAAGCATACGTACTACTTGTACGGAATATATATTAGCATTCACTAAAATTACACATTGCAATACTCACGAACTAGAGAGTCAAACCAGCAGTTCTGCCACGTAAACTTTGGGCCCCCTAAGCACTAGCACCGGTTAACACCTGGAGCTGCTTACCTCGTAGCTCCCTCTCGCTTATCTATCAACCTTAACAACGTTTCTATTAATCAAGCTGCATGGTATTTATACCAAGCACGTATGTCGAAATTAGCATATCTCAAGCAGCTTCTTTAATTTAGTCACTCAAAAGTTCGATTCTTGTGAATCGAATCTTATGTATACCTTTCAAATATAAAAATATGCTTAATTAAAGTATAAGAAAATCATTGCTTGGAGTCATAAAAATCTGCCTGATAAATTTAGATCTATGCTGTGAGTAAATATGTAACACAGAAGTAAACATCTACCTTACAGATGCTTTTATTTTGGTAAGTTCTAAATAACTTCATTTTTGTTATATCATAACTCTTAACAAATTATAAAATTTAGCCCAAATGATTTAAAAGAATTCAAACAATACCGAAGATGCAGTTTTATTAATTTTTTTGAATTCATGAGCTCGAAAGTTTATTAATAAAGTATCTATTTCTTACAGGTGGCTGTATCTAGAACTTTAATAATTTCTAGCTCATCTTTTATTTTAGTGCGACAGCTTGCAGTGGCAATTCAGTCAAAATTAAGTCATCCCCTTATTAAATCTTATATTCTGAAAAGATATACGTATAGTTGGATTCATTATGAAGAAAAATGAGTGTTATTGAAGAGGGAAGAAACTTCTTGAACAGTTCGCAATTTAATGGATGCTTGACGTTTTTAATCAAATGCTAACAGTTTATTATAAAGGAAATTTTTCTATTAAAAGAAGTACTCTGTAAAATCTAGTTATTTTATTTTATGCATGGGTGTCTGAATAAACTAAAAATATCTATAAATGCTATTAAAGGTATTCAGGTATTAAACGATCTGGATACTAAAATGAAATGCATAGGATTTATTATTTTTTAGTTTTTAAACGTTTTTTGTCATATTAAATATTTTAGACATATATATTACAAAAACCAATTTCAATCATTACAAAAATTTAAATCATTTCTTGAAATATAATATACCTCATCAAATATATGAGTAAAATGTTCTGTTCAATTTAAATGATCTTTTATCTATGAAATGATATTTTTAGTCTCTTTACCTGTATATCCATAAATTGAATTAAAACTCATATTAAAGTATTGAATACATGAAAAATTCAAAGTAAATTAAATAAAATTTCTAAAATTACATTTTTTTCTGCTTAGAATATCATGTTTCCTGTATGCGTGTAGGAGTAAGAAAAACGTCTTATATGAGAACGTTACTTTTCAGACATAATTAGATTTTTTATTCTCCCATGTGATTTGGAGCAAAAAAATTAAAATTTTTGGAAAAAGACCAATTCAGCTGAGTACCGGTTTTGAATCACATACGTTAGAAGGGAGAAAGTCAATAGACATCATAGTTTCTTTCCCCTAATTATTTTATAAAAGATTTATTGCACCATTTTATTTTCCTCTTCTAGAGACTAATAACAAGTATCATAATGTCAAAAATATCCTTTAGCACTGAGCACTTTTTGAAATCTGATTTTTTTTCTCTGAAAGTCATATTTTTAAATTAAAAAATTGAAGCAAATGGCTACTTTGTTTATCACTCAATAATATGTATTCTACATTTGCAATTTTTTCAAAAAAGTGATTGAGACAGTCTCAATATAGCTTTTGCAGTTGGTTTATGTTATAAAACGCTGCTTGTCTTACTGCATTAGATGGACGGACAAACAAATCGGAACATCCATTTAAATTGAAAGAGCCGCTGTTTATAATTTTAATCGACGTAAAAAAATACACAAAATCCAAATGCGTAAATGTTATAAATGGTTGAAAATAATCTCTTTTGATTTTGTAAGGAAAACTGTTGAATTACGAAAATACCTCATTTGTTTAATACAAAAATGGCATACTACAAGAGCGAATAAAAATAATATAATAAGCTTTTCTGAAAGCATTACTTGTCCCAAAAATTAACGTTCATACGCATCTTATGTTCTTCCATGGTGCACCACTCTAGAGAATAATACCAGCTTACCAGTATTTAGTATTCTCGCTATCATATTTTACATTTTATTATACGTAGAAAAGAATTTAAAAGCAAACACGTGCACTTTATATTAATTGCAACCGTTGAATTTTCTGATTCTTTCTTTCCTGTGATCCGAACGTAAACATTCGCCTACATATAATAAGCTTACAATGAACCAGTGCCATTTATTATGAAAACCGTACACTACACACACCTGAAACACTTTGTTAATGGTCTGAGATACCAAGGAAGCGAATAAATGTAACAGACAGGAAAGATGGAAAATCATCATTTTAATGAGATTTAAGCTATTGCATATCTGCTGAGTATGTCTGAATGTAGGAAGCAGGACGTAAATCATCAAGATATCCATTTGATAGCATCGAAATATCCTTTTGAGTTTAGCCATTTATCCATATTCTTGCTTATTTATATAGAATGAGTAATGCGTGGGCCCTAAATGAAATCGATTGCGGATTCGGGCTTTTGTACTTACGTGTTTAAATCAGGCTTTTGAAATTGCTGAATTTACACTTCGATATATTGTCTGCATGAATTATAACATAGGTACATATAGAGCTACGTAATTATACCTAAACCAAACTCGGATCTGAATCATATTACTGTTAGATACTTTTGTGTACAGTAAGGTAAGGCATTTAAATATGAACATAACTTGCCTGCGCTCCAGAAGTTCCCTTTCTAAGCAATAATAAAGCAAAATAATTAAATATTCTCCTAAAAGTAAGGAAAATTTTCATTGCATGACGTTATACTCATTTGTATGATCGTATATCGAAAGATATAAAGCCATCAGTCTCTTAATAACATGTCCTCATCTTTTTTGCTTCCTTATCATAACAATCCCCATTGTTGTATCAGTACTACGTATTATTTATTAGGTGTTTCAGGAAATACAGAGATACATTTAATGGACACGCTTTAAATATGTATGAGTCCCAAAGAAAGACGATTTAAGATAACACATGATAGAAATGTGGGCACTATTTTTGTACGACAGTTTTACCATCTCCAATGAAATTTAAGTCAACGTTACGCCTTCAACACACCTTCAGTTGATGAACAACGATATATTTATTTCTAAACTAACTCTAAATTTACTCGTGGTAGGTACATTGAAAGTTAAAGCCAATATAAATGTTTATGCATAGATCTTATTTTTTACTCAACACATATAAATAACACAGGCCAACGATGAAAACCTTTTTGAATAAATTTGCCTTTTTCTTGTTTTTAGTGTGCTGAAACCGAATATGACAACAAAAAAGCCATATCACCCACCATTGTTTCACATTTCACCATTCAATATTTAAAGAAATGACATTTTTAGCGAATTCAATGCCATAAGCTAACAGCCATGAATGTCGCTTTACCAAATTCCCAAGTTTCTTATATAAATGGAATGGTAGGGAAAGGGATCAACATGGTCCAGAAAACCTGGCCTGCAGGAAAATCTTTAAAGTCTGGAGAGAAGAACATTCTGCGCAAGAACCTCGCGGACCCGGAAAACATTCTGCTGCCACCTCTACACATAAAATGAGGCTTAATGAAACAGTTTGTGAAAGCCTTACCCAAAGATGTAGAATGTTTCAAGTATCTCTGCGAGAAGTTTCCTCATCTATCAGAAGCAAAATTGGAAGATGTGTTTGTTGGTCCTGACATCCGAAAAAGGATGTTCGATCCCAACTTTGAATCAAAAATAACTTTAAAAGAAAGGGAGGCGTGTGTATCATTCAAGAAGATTGTGACCAATTTATTGGGCAATGAAAAGGACCCGCATTATATTTCTATTGTAGCCAACATGCTGGAAAAGTTCAAAAAGTTAGGCTGTTTGATGAGACTCAAGATTCACTTTTTGTACAGTCACCTTGATTTTTTCCCACATAATTTGGGTGATGTCAGTGAGGAGCAAGGTGAGCGGTTTCATCAAGATATTAAAGTGATGGAAAGATGGTACCAGTGCCGCTGGGATACTAATATGATGGGAGACTACTGTTGATCACTTCACCGAAAAGTTGAGCAAGCGATTCACAGGCGAAAAAGCAATATCAGAAGATTTAGGGAGAAGAGGGAAAGGAAAAATAAGCCAAAGTACACATAAAATCTATGTAATAAAAAGGTATTTTCATGTTTATACTTGAATAAAAGTTTGTTTTTATTGTAACATTTATTTATTTTTATTTTCTATGCTATGTTCGGCTAATTTTCTAGTTTCCGACGAAGTCACATTGTGACGAAACTGTGGGTGATAAAAAAAACTGAGGTCATATGCGGATTCAGCACCAAAAATTACATAAGAATCAGCTATGAACGTTAAAAAAATTTCAAAAAGTCTTTTTTCGTTGACCTGTGTAATTTTGCTGTGAAATATTCTTCAAGTACTTGAAATAAAACACAAAAAGTTTCATTTTTTAAAGACGTTAATACTGCAACTGAAGAAAATATTTTAGCACTAATCCCTGCCATATATTTTTGACATTCCAGTCAACGAGATAAACTGATAGTAGGGGAGCATATGTAGTCCCGTGGCGGTATTAATGATGGGAACATGGGTGGGTATTTTTTTCATCAGAAACTACCTGTAGATGAATAATTTCCATGGTGTCACTCTTTGGTGTGTGGCGTATAGCAGTAATGACGTCATCAAGATGGCCGCCATGGAATTTAAAAAATCCACTTTATTTCGGTTATTTATCGGCCGATTTTCTTTTGTAATACCTCATATTGAAGATAAATAAAATGTCTAGATGACAGATGCAGAATCAGGGGAGACGGAGTCGTCATAGAGCACACAAAAGGGAGAAAGCGTGTCCTCTGAAGAAGATGGTTGGCTCGCGGTTGGAACCTGTGTTATGCTAGGTCAAAGTTATATTGGAGACCCTCCATGAAGGATAAAAAACTTTTGTGCTTGTAATTAAATTAACATTATACATAAAGACAAAACACTTCATGTCGGCTGGCCAGCCATTGAAAAAACAAAGAAAAAAAACACCCCTGTAAATTATACATAGAAAGTGCATTCAAAACACATGGAAAAATGGTAACAAAATAATTACAAAACAACTTAAATAGGTGTCATACATAAATGAATGCACTATAAGAGTCAACCTTATGACAAAGAGCATGGTTGCATAGTAAAATAAGTGTCATTACTATATAAGGAAGGTTACAAGACACGTCTGCATGAAAAACATAACCCTCAAAACAATGTATCACACTGTACCATGCCTAGCACAAAAAGTAAAAAGGAAATGTGCTTACAAACTTAAAAAAAAACAAGTGCAAAAATTACATTGGGATACACATGTTAAGATGAGTACATACCCTAGAGCAGGGGTGGGCATTTAGTCGATCGCGAGCGACCGGTGGACCACCAAGACATTTTGGGTGACCGGCTTTACTAAGACCTAAGACGCGCATACTAAAAGAAACATTTTTGGAACAGCGACACGATTTGCTTTAAATGCGGTTTTAAAAGAGTAAGTTTTTTTTTCTTGTAGTTATGTATTCAAGTACATATTCCGCATTTATTATTAAGTTATAATAAATATTGTAGACCCCTTTTTTTTAGTTCACCACACCTACGTCACTGGGTGGACCGCAACACCTTGACAAAATTAGAAGTAGCCCGTACCTTGGAAAAGTCTGCCCACCCCTGCCCTAGAGCATTAAAAAAAACTTAACGAATCATAGAAAAATGCAACAGCATGTTATTAAAAAATGTTACACAGTATAGCAAAATTACATGATGATTTTGTTTGCAAAAAGGACAAGTTAATGATTTACACACTTCACAAAATGGCAGGTGAGATATGCAAAAATAAGAAAAAATATAAAAATTTCACCAATATAAAGTTATAAAGGCATGAGTTATAAATGCATGAATTGTGATCTACACATAATACATGAGTGCCTTTACAACAGTTGTTGTTGAACGAAAGACAGTACAACTTGTGTTCGGTTCAAGATTGCCTATATTTGTTTTGGTTTCAAGTGGTAAATTTTAACTTAAAATATGGATGGTGTAATTAAATTCGACCGACCGTCTAAGCGAAAGCGAGTGAAGACCATAGACTTTGAATTGTGTATATTGTGCTAATCTTATGAATGAGGATTTGGCTAAAACCTCAAGTACTCAGCAGAAACTGTTTGATGCAGTGAGAGTTCGAAACAAATGTAAAGACAGTGATTATCAGCAACTCGAAGAATACGCTCGAAAATTTACAGTGGAAGGAATAACCCAGCTAAATGCCCTGTGGCATTTAACTTGTCACAAGAAATGCAAGCACAAAGGTAACATTGATAGACTACAGGCCAGGTATAAAAAGCAGCAAGCGTAAATTGAAATAGCTTCCCCAGGCTCGGTGGGCAATAAGGTCCACCCGTGTACAAGAGGCCAAAATCTTGGCACAAAACTACATAAAAATGTCTGCTTCTTTTTCGATAGACTTGAAGCTAGGAGACATCCATTATATAAAGCTTCCATTAAAAAGGTAGGTCAGAGGATCTGATGCTGTCTAGCGAAGTGAAAATAGCAATTGGAAGTTAAAACTGAGTGGATTCATTAATCCAGAAGATGTACATGCATATGATGTAGCACACCACAAAGAATGTTGCACAAAAACGTCATTGCGAAGTACTGATGAAGTTGAAACAACACCTAACTTGCCAGAATGTATTAGTCAAGTAGAATCCATAGATCGTTTGCTAGATTCTTTTTTGGAAGGTAATGTTGTCACGATGGCAAATCCTGAGAGACACTATAGAGATATCTGTCACTGGAATGGTTTTAAGCGGCAAGACATGTTGTCAAGAAAATCTCTTAAAATACTTATTGAGCATGAATTATTTTACATGAATGTAGTATTTAACGACCCTATCTCCAAAAATCCATCACAGCGTATTTCTTTGAAATTTGTCAATGATGTTTTGTTGTCGCGGGTGAAATCCAATTCTGATATGAATGCGAGTATGGAAGGTCTGTATCAAGCAGCTAAATTATTACGTAAAACCATACTGACAGAGGAAAAAGTTTACAAGTTCTATAACGAAGGAAAAAAAGAATAAATATCATACCGAAAGAAGTTCTATACTTTTTCAAATGGTATATTGGAGGGAACAAAAAAAATGGAAAGTTTGCAGATTGATAACAAACATTTGAACCAAAGGGGTGCTGCATTATCACAAACTCTTATGTATGAGTCCCAAACTGAAAAACAAACCGTTTATAGTAGCACGGCGTTAGTTAAACACAAACACTCACGGGACCTTACTCTACAAGTTGCTGTTGGCCTAACGATACATAGTAAAACTCGCAGAAAATTCTTGGTTCAGATCATGCATGGTTCGGGTTACTCGATTGATTAAAATAAAGTTTTCTGCCTTGAGACTGCTATAGCCAATGAAGTTCTGAACCATATGGAAGACAATGACGGATTGTATGTCCCATTCGAGATTGTGAAAGGGATATTTATATTTTGTACAGCAGATAATTTAGACTTCCTTGGAGACACGCCTGATGGACGAGGAACCCTTCACGCAAGTGTGATGACTTCTTATCAAGAATATAACGAAGGTGAATTGCAATCTATAACCCTGTCTGATGCTGAAACACAGGTACCTAATCGTTCGCTACAGAAACGATCCAGATACATGACAGACTTTATTCACTACAATGGGCCAAAACTCTTAAAGCCTAACAGTTTTGCTTTTAAGAAATCTGATATATATATAAAAAAATCAGTGTTTAAAACTACATAATGTAGAAGATTTAGCTTGGTGTCTGTGCAAAAACAAAATAATAGGTGATACAGAAGAAATATCCGATAGTGCCGGAAATCGACCTTCAAGTTCTAATCATGAAAGTAGTTATAATCCAGCATCTGATCCAACTTGGACTATCTTTAATGCAAAGCTGTTAAAACACCAAACACCAATCACTCACATACATGCTCTACCAATCATACCAGATACTCCAACAGATCGTTCCATACAATTGACTTTCTAGACGTACTTTGAAAAACTGACTATATATGTGTGTGGAGTAGATTCAAAATGTGTTGTTCCATTAGATTTGGGTCTTTACCGTCCTGTGCAGCAACTTATCATGGCTCAACAGAATCTTCGAGATCGCTTTGTGCTACGACCTGGAGAGTTACACGTATGTATGGCCTTACTACGTGCTATTGGCAATTTATTGAGGCACATTTTTATTGGCACATTTTGGGGGGCTCTTCCTCTCTTTTCTAAGAATCACACACAGGTCCCAACCGCGAGCCAACCATCTTCTTCACAGGACGCACTCTCTCCCTTTTGTGCTATGTGATGACTCCGTCGTCCTTGATTCTGCATCTGTCATCTAGACATTGTATTTATCTTCAATATGAGGTATTACAAAAGAAAATCGGCCGATAAATAACCGAAATAAAGTGGATTTTTTTAATTCTATGGCAGCCATCTTGATGACGTCATTACTACTATACGCCACACACCAAAGAGTGACACCATGGAAATTATTCATCTGCAGGTAGTTTCTGATGAAAAAAATATCCACCCATGTTCCCATCATTAATACCGCCACGGAGCTCATTTTTTCGACATATGCTCCCCTACTATGAGGGATAAATACTTGAAGAATAGCTACATGCGTATATTATTACATACTTATTTCGTTAAGGTGCAATTTAGGAAAACCAAGCTTGTAATTCGAGTTAATAGGTACATATTTCACAGGAGGGGAAATTATGATAATTTTAAAGTAAAAAAGAAAATAAATCTAGGGTTAAAAATACCCTATGTTACTTGTTATGGATTGAAATATTTTGTTTCAGGTTGCTACTTCACAAACGATTACTTTTGATCTAAAGTGTTATACTTCGTACGTCCTATCTTGAGTGAAAAACAATTTATTCACTACTCTACTGAATACATCATGGTTATTATATTTCATCTTTTTCATTTTTTATCAAATTTTCTTATCAAAATACCCTCAAAATCAGATTTTATTTATTTTTTATAACAAATTATAAAGAAAAATATCTTAGTGTGTAAATGAAAAATGAATTACTTCCTCATATAAGACGTATGAGGAAAGAACTTCTTTTGAATTGAAATATTATACTTGCATCTCTTTTTATCAACTATCATGATGCCGCAATGTGTTTTAAAATGTTTAAAAGAAGAAAAAAAATATGAATAATGTAGTATAAATTTCTCAAAGGGAAGATTTACTGTACCCGAAAAGAATTTAGGTGAAGAAAATGTATTTGTTTATAGGTTAGTGGAAATAGTTAATGATAAGTAAATTTTTAAACTCAAGTGCTACATTTTTGATATTCTAACATATTCAATTCTCAATATTATCGATCTAATGTTCTTCTATATTTCTCCCGCCAACAAAATCATTATAGTAATATATATGCATATATATAAAATACATATGAATATATATATATATATATATATATATATATATATATATATATATACAATATTAAAAGGCCTTAAAATATGATATGTCTTAATTCCTTTTGGGTTTTTTTTACTTTCAAGTATTAAGTAATTATAAAAACTTAAATATAGATTAAAACAATTAAAATGGATTCCAGACAAAAAATTCATTAACATTTTTGGTCTGCTATAATTCATAACACAAATACAATTTTTTTATTATATCTCTGCAAAGATGGTGTAGTATGTATTTGTATTTGCAGATTGTATTCGTATTGTGTAATTGTAATTGAAGTATTTATACGACAGTTTTTTTTTTAACTAAGATTTTTGAATCTTCTACGATCCTTTTCAAACACTAAAATGAGTTTTTTTCTATTTTTTCTCATTTACGCTCGGAAACAAATGTTAATGATACGCTAAAATTTCTTTCAGTTCAACTTGTCTATGATCATAAAGAGAAAAATATTTCAATACGGAAATATAAAAGTCGAAGATCGCTAATGGTTGCTATAGTTATGGCTTTTTCACCTAATCAGACAGCAGTCGCGAAAATTCCACCTCAATTATTTCAACTTAATGCAACCATTGATTATACGGCAGCTTTAAAAACAGTTGCGTTGACAACATTAAAGTGTACTTTTCTTCATTGTGAGAAGTATTCCTGTCCCGAAGATGAATTTTTAAAAAAAAACCTGACGAAATAGAGGACAAAACGAATGTTAAAAAATGATAAATGTGCTTGCCATATCTAAAACAAAAAACATAAATCCAATAAATGAGGAATGCTTAAATATTAAATATATCATTTGACACTTATCAATCAGTTTTTCAACCTTATATTCAACATAAGATGCTTTTTTTCCGTAAGATTTATCATCTTTTTTTAGCAAAGGTATTCATTGGAAAACTTGTATTTCGTACATTATTTTGTACATTCTTGGAAGCTTAAATTATTCTCATCCGTGGTATTAAAATAATATGAATAAAGTAGACCAAAGCAAAAAAATATTTTATGTTCCCATATTCCCACTCTCCTAAGTATATGGACTAAGTCATACTATACAACCAATTATTTACAACGAAACATAATCCCACTATTTCTACTTGAAGATGCGAAACATGCATCTATGTTTGTTGCATCAAAAGAAAAAAAAACTTTGAGCATGCACTTTAATGAATAGAAACATGAATTTATTGAAGCGATTTGAAAACCTGGCTTTTAGGACCCCACTAGTTAGTTTAACTATGACTAAGCTTACTTTTGACAAACTTTAAATTCCCAGATAATATATGCTTATAAATAATGTATAGAACTCTTATAAGAATGATTTATCTTGATTGCAAAGACTATGAAATAGTTTTCATCCTACTGTATAAATAATTCTTATAACCCGTGTTTCGGTTTTCTTTAAGTGATATTAGAAAGTATGTCTTTCCTTCCTTACAGCAGTGCTGTCGATGGATTGTTGGAGCAGTACTGTTGATATATATGTTGAAGTTTGGAATTTTGTAAAAAAAAAATTTAAAACTTTTTATACTTAAAAAGAGGTTTTATGATTTTCTAAGTTTTAATTTTAATAGCACGTATATGCTTCAATGGTGAAAATATTTTACACAATTTAGAAATGTAATTATTTCCTTAAGTCTAACAATTAGAGTACACGTGTGTAGATTACCCCATGCTGTTGGTTTTTTAAAGTTAAACTAGTTAGTACCCGTCAAAAAATGACGGTTTGATAGTAAATAAATGTACTAATACACAAATTATACTAAACACATCATTACCAAATGTTGAAAATCATAATAATGCGCAGAAACAAATTAATGTGTTCAAGCGGCCTCGTGCTTAGTGAGTATCTAAAGCCAGATTTAAAAATGTCACTGAGCATGCGCAGATAGCAATTTTTTTAATTATAAATTATAGCTAATTACACAGCTCGAAATAAACTATTTCCACCAGGTTTAATCTTATATTTCACAAACATAATTATCATATAAATAAAAATAGCAGAGAGAGATATAGAGAGACATCTCGGCATTGAAACATGTCACTGAGCATGCGCAGAAACAGTGAGTATCTAAAGCCAGATTGAAACATGCCACTGAGCATGCGCAGAAATCAATTTTTAATTGCAAATTATCGGATTAATAGAAATTTCGGTTACAAAATCCAAATTCGACAAATCTACATATTACAATCTTTCGTTTAAGACCAAAATGAAGTAAATTGATGCAGTAGTTTTCTCTCACGGACTGCCCAAAAAGTCGGCTTAGCAACTTAAATACACTTAAGAGCCAAAACATTATGACCACCTGTCAATAACGAGTTGGCCCACCTTTGGCGCGCACCACAGTTTCAACCCGCCTTGGCATGGATGCCACAAGTCCTTGGTAGATGGCCGGAGACAGATTGTACCAGATGTTTAAGCAACGGTCACGCAAATCCGAGATATTGCGAATTGGTGGTCTTTGAACTCTGAGCTGCCGTCCCATGACATCCCAAATGTGTTCTATCGGATTGAGATCCGGTGAGTTAGGCAGCCAGGACATTAACTGGAATTCAGCATCATGTTCCTTGAACCACTCCAACACAATTTTAGCCTTGTGACACGGGGCGTTGTCCTGTTGGAATATTCCATTTCCAGCTGGAAAAACAGAAGCCATGTAAGGGTGCAACTGGTCCGCAATGATGTTCAGATACCCTGTAGCATTCACGGTCTGCTCTACCACAACCACGGGTCCCAGAGACGCCCAAGAGAACGTCCCTCAAAGCATAATACCGACACCACCGGCCTGTGTATGACCTACTGTACATTGAGGGAGCAACAGTTCGCCTGGAAGACGGCGTATCCTGACACGGCCATCGGCGTGATGAATGACAAACCGTGATTCATCTGACCAGGCAACTCTCTCCCACTGATCCATGGACCAGTCGCGATGTTCCCTTTCCCAGCGCAGGCGTAGTTGACGATGACGCTTGGTCAGCAAAGGCACACGAGTGGGACGTTTGCTGCGTAGCCCCATATCCAACAGTGTCCGCTGAACAGTGTGCTGCGATACTATTCTACTTGGCCCTGCATTGTATTGGGCTGTCAGCTGAGCCATTGTCTGGCTCCGGTTTTGCTTCAACATGCGAGACAGTCTCCGACGACCTTTTTCTTTGATAGCGTGTGGACGCCTATGTACGCTGTATGGGGCCTAGCAATTTCTGTACAACAATATCTTGATAAGCATTCAATTTGAGTGATAAATCACCCACTATATTCTCTCGACTTACCGCCAGCTGATTTTTTCCTTTTTCCGAAGCTTAAGATGGCCGTGAAAGGACAGAGATTTAAAAACGTCTGGGATATCAAATCAAGTGTTACGAGTATTTTATGAAAGGTTAGTTCCGACGCCTATAAACAGTGTTTCGATGACTTGAAGAAACGTTGGAAAAATTGTATAGACTCTTTAGCGATTATTTTGACTGAGATAAATTTATTTGAAGGTGAGTAATATTTTTCTTATTCATAAAAAAATGTCCGGTTACTTTATGGGCGCACCTTGTATAAAAAATAGGCCCAAGCATTTTGAAAATTCATATAAGTTTTTTTTGTTGCCTCTAATGCCCTCTGGCTGGAGGTATTCCAAACGAGGTCCGTAGGGTAGCGGGCTGAGGGTTGCGTCTTCGGTTTATGATGGTACCACAAGGGTCGGATTCCGATTTAGACAGGTGCTACCTCAATTTTAACCGAGCACCCCCAGGGATGACATCTGGGGGCACTTACCGTATTCCACCCTCTTTGAACTCACAGAGGGACTTTCCGGTTTACAGATTTAAAGTGCCAATATCCGGCCAAGATAGGGTGTGTGACGAATTAAAATAATTCCCACAATAATTAAAATCTTCGCAGCCGTTAACACCGCTTGCACCACTAACGATCGTCGTACCATCCCCCATTGTACGTGTAGCAGTTGATGAAGCACTTGATGAGCACTTGAAGCAGTTGATGAGCACTCGGAAGAAAAGAGACGCCAGCCTGTCTGCAAAAAATGACACTTGGGCTGAACAGGAACTCACCATGGCTCCCCAAATTTATGATGCAAGACAGCCCCCAAGACAGGGAAAATGCAAGAATTGCAGCTGGATTTTCAGCAAATGAAAAGTCTCAAAAATGACATCACCTTTAGAAGAGCCAATGAGAGACGAGTTCTCTAGATGGGGCGCAAAAGTCGAAAATGAGACGCGAGATCTTAGAAGTTTAGTTAGTTAGCTATCTCCAGAGCGGAGAGAAATACTCCGACCATCCTTGGTCGAAAAAGACTATACGCGGACTTATGAAGTAGGCAGTTTATTTCTGAAGAAGAGAATTTTTTGCTTCAGTTAGGAAGCTTGGTTTTATTTTTGGAAGGTATCTCAAGACGAGATATCTGTCCCCATCGTCCTGGTTATAGATACTTACCTCGCAGTCATCCGCTCTGCAGGAAAAGTTAATCGAGGGCCCTGTCGTACTCGATTTGTTAAACGAACTCATATGACAACTCATCCTAAGGGACTCAGAGACTATCTAAATCGTAATTATTCCTGTAATCTTATTTACGCATCACTCTTCATTTTTTCAATTTTCATTTCTTTGCATCACTCTTCATTTTTTCTTCAATATTTTCTTCATTTTTTTAAAAAAGTAAATCTTTTAATTTACTTGGCTGTAGCATTAGTTGATTCGATCGCTACCTCAATCAATACGGTACAGGAGGTATTTAATGGCGCTTGTCGGGTTTCGAGCAGCGCCAGGATGGGATTCGAGCAGGGACCCTCAGCCCGAAAGCCAACACTCTACCACTAGGCTACATAAGGCCTATTCATGTAAGTAAATTTGACAAACGGTTATTGTAGACTGACACGCTCCTAAAATATATTTATCTTCAATTTATCATGCGTATAAACTTAGGATTTTTACTTATTCTTTGTACTTAAAAAATAAGTTATCATTATGTTATAAATTCCAGTACTTGACCATTTTATTGGTTGCAATACTTGGATTTAATGCAAACAACAGATTTTTTTAAAAATCACCCAGTCTTCAAACCTAGATAGGATTAAATCTGTATGAAACAATTTTAATTTGCTGTTCATGAATGAAAGTTCATGAAATAGTGAGTTTTAATAAAAATATGAAAATACCAGATATTAGCACTCCAGTGTCAACAACTGGAAATTACTTCTAAATTTCATCCAGTAATTTGTACCTCAGGAAAAGGTACATTCTTAGGTTATGAGCAAAAAAGTTATGAAATTGTTAACAAAAGTTAAAACTAAAACATTTGACTATTTATGCTCAACATAAGTTATCACTGCTATTAATAAGAATTGATAAATTAAATTTTACATTGAAATTCTCACTAATCTTAATAAAAAGTAACAGAACGCTTAATGATATGTAGATACTTTCTAGCAACCATTATCTCAACAGTGCAGCCAAGTGACTAGACAAGAAACTAAATGTGAAAAGAAAATTTCAAGCAATAAATCCATGCTATTTGCAGTATGTCAATGCAATATAAAACTTATTTTATTCAAAAACACCCAGAAGTGCCAAAACCCGGAACAGTGCCAAAAATAGGACACTCTACACTGTCGAAAATCATCATAATTTTAATGATATTGTCGCGTAGATTCGAATTTATATCACAGGAAATCAATGCGAGAGCTGCACTAGAGAACTTTATTCAACCTGAACTGAACGCTAGCTCGACTTATATACAATCACCGAACTTTCTGGAACGGTAGAAACTAGAATTAGCATATAATAAATTAGCATATAATAAATTAGAATACAATAAATTTGCATATTAGAACATTCTGCATAAAACGAGAAATGATAACAAAGGAAATTTGAAGAGAAGCAACTTGCATCCAGCGGGGCTCGAACTCATCACCTTCAGAACCGCAGCCAAACACCTTACGCCTGTGCCACGACAGCTACGCCCTAGATTCGCTACATTTCCCCCTCCTTAAGAGAAAGCAGCGTCCCGCTGCAATTTGGTTTGGCTTCTGGTAACAGGTCTCCTGGAAGGGCCATGTGCACCCACGTCATCCAATTGTTCCTTTGGATCAGAGTAAGGTTTTAATCTCAGGACATGGACTATGTCTTTTGTATCTCGTCGTCTTCTATCCCGTTCTATACTTTCTACTTCGTAGGTTACATCAGATAGGCGTCTTGTAATTCGATATGGTCCGAAATAACGCCTTAAGAGCTTTTCAGACAGTCCAACTTTTCGCACAGGAGTAAAGACCCATACTAGGTCTCCGACACTGTAGCTGACTGGTCGATGTCTCTCGTCATATCGTTGTTTGTCAGTTGCTTGGGCGTTGAGGATATGGATTTTAGCAAGCTGTCTAGCTTCCTCAGCTCTGGTGATTAATTGTTGTGCATAACTATCGTCTTGGTTCTCCGGGTTGTGTGGAAAAATTACGTCAAGAGGAGTCTGGACATCTCTACCATGGACGAGAAAGAATGGGCTGAATCCGGTGGTATCTTGTTTTGCTGAATTGTACGCGAAAGTCACGAAGGGTAGGATGGTATCCCAATTTCTTTGTTCAACGTCTACGTACATCGACAGCATGTCTGCCAATGTTTTGTTAAATCTTTCTGTGAGACCATTGGTTTGTGGGTGGTAAGCGGTCGTCAGAAGATGAGACGTCTGGCATAACTGATTGATGTCTTTCACAAGGTTGGATAAGAATGAGCGTCCCCGATCACTTATCATTTCCCTGGGAGCTCCGTGCTTTAGTATGATTTCTTCGACTATAAATTTGGCGATCTCTGTGGCCTCAGCAGTTGGTAATGCTTTTGTAACTGTGAATCTCGTCAGGTAATCTGTGCAAACAATGATCCACTTGTTCCCATTTCGAGTAGCTGGAAAGCGTCCGAGGAGATCTATTCCAAGTTTGGCAAATGGTTCATCAGGGGGTGTTATTGGATGAAGTTGCCCTGGTGGAAGTTGAGGTGGCGATTTTCGTCTTTGGCATTCTCGACAGTGAGACACATATCTACGCGTGCTGCCATACAATCCGGGCCAATAGTATTTTCGCCTTATTCGGTCGTACGTCTTGGCAAATCCGAGATGACCGGCGGTTGGAGCGTCGTGGAGGCTCTTTAAGACATCGAGGCGGAGTTGTTTCGGTATGACCAAGAGCCATTGTCGTCCCATAGGATCATAGTTTTTCTTGTATAGCACGCCGTTTCTCATTTGATAATTGTGGAATCCATCACTCCTCTTCAAGGTTTTAATTATGGACTTCAACCGATCATCTTTTAGTTGTTCTTTTCGGTAATCTGTGATGGACGCAAAGAAGGGGATTTCATCACAGTTCTCGGCTACTGCTTCGAAAAGAGGCTTTCTTGATAGGCAATTGGCATCGGAATGTTTCCGACCACTCTTGTGCACGATATCAGCGTCGTATTCCTGCAGCCTCAAAGCCCATCGTGCAAGTCTCCCCGAGGGATCCTTTATGTTGGCGAGCCAGCACAAAGAGTGGTGATCTGTTACGATGGTGAAGGGTTTTCCAAACAGATAAGGTCTAAATTTACTAATAGCCCAGATGACAGCAAGACACTCTTTTTCGGTCGTGGAATAGTTTATTTCACTTGGTGACATGGACCTGGAAGCATAAGCTATTGGTCTTTCCTTACCATTTTGGACCTGTACTAGCACGGCACCGAGGCCATAGCCGCTAGCGTCTGCATGAATTTTCGTTTCCGCATTTGGGAGAAAATGTCCCAAAACAGGGCCACTTGTCAGTAATTTTTTGAGTGATGAAAAAGATTCATTTTGTGCGGTGCTCCACGAAAATTTTGCATCTTTCTTCAATAATTCCTGTAGGGGCTTAGCAATATCAGCGAAGTGCCTAATAAATCGTCGGTAATACGAGCACAAGCCCAGGAAACTTCGGACGTCGGTGATATTTTCCGGAACAGGGAAATTTGCTACAGCAGCTATCTTTTGCGGATCGGGATATATCCCATGTTGATCAACCAGGTGTCCCAATATAGTCAGTTTCTTCCTGCCGAATGAGCATTTGTTAAAATTAAGCGTCAGTCCCGCCTCTTGGATGCATTTCAAAACTTTTCTTAAACGTACTTGGTGTTCTGAGAAATTCGGCGCATAGACAATGATGTCATCTAGATAGCAAAGACAGATATTCCACTTGAGACCCCGTAGTACCGTGTCCATCATTCGCTCAAAGGTAGCTGGAGCGTTGCATAACCCAAACGGCATGACTTTAAATTCATAAAGACCATCTGATGTTACGAAGGCTGTCTTTTCTCTGTCTTTCTCATCAACCTCTATTTGCCAGTAGCCCGATTTTAAATCCATAATTGAGAAAATTTTCGCACCTGCTAGACAGTCCAATGCGTCATCGATGCGTGGTAGCGGGTAGACGTCCTTCTTAGTGACCTTATTCAATTTTCTGTAATCCACGCAAAAACGCCACTCACCATTTTTCTTTTTTACAAGTACGACTGGAGACGACCAAGGACTGTTTGATGGTTGTATTACGTCTTCTTTTAGCATTCTTTGTACTTCGTCTTCAATCGCACGTCTCTCAGTGGCTGAAATACGATAGGGCCTTTGCTTGATTGGGGAGGTGTCCCCTGTGTAGATTTTGTGCTTCACAGTATTGCATCTGGGCTTCCTCGGTGTTCCATTTACATCGAAAATGTCACTACATTCTTCCAGCAGATTTAATAACTCACCTTCTTCAACAGGAGTCAACTGAGTATCTACAATTTCTTTTAATTTGTCCCGAGTTAATCTTTCTCTGGACTTGTGTTCCCTGGAACCTTCTCGATCTCTATCCCTCAGAGAACAAATGGCGTCGTCGGCTATGGTGATTAAGCTGGCTATATTCATCCCTTTTGGTATCAACTGAGGTCGTCGAGAGAAATTCGTTACCCATAGATTACAGCAGCCTTTCTCAACGTTAATAATTGAAGCTGGTATAGATAGCTCTCTTTCACACATTAGAAGTTTGTTGCCAATAATTAGAGCTTTATCTGCTTCCATAATGACTGGATTTATAGCGCATATTTGCCTTGCTGACTTTGCTCCAATTACGTAATCTGTTGCGGCAAACAAAGAGCAATCTGAACTACTTGACTCCACGTTTTCTGGAAGGATTTCGGCAAGTTGAAGCTTTTCGTTTCCACAATCTATGATGGCCTCAGTGGCGCGAAAAAAGTCCCATCCAAGTATCATTTGGTGGCTGCACTGCGGGAAAACAAGAAATTCAAACGGTTTTGCATTCTCATTTAAGTTGATTCTTAATACACAGCGTCCTGAGGCAACTACAGGTTTTCCGCATGCAGTTCTCAATATAGGTCCTCTCTCAGTAAACATAGGCGCATTCAATTTTCTGCGTAATTCTTCAGATATGACAGAATAATCAGCACCTGAATCTACGAGGGCTTGCACACATTGTCCGTTTACTGTGACATAGGTGGTGTTCCTCTTTAACTTGGTGGTAGTATACGTCGGAGGATTTTCTTCATCTGCGGCCTCACCTCCTGCACAGGTCGCTGGAGTTAGTTTTCCTCCATGAGTCGGCGGGGCGATTGGCTAGAGCGGCGTACAGGAGATTGCGACTGTCGGCGGTTGAAGGAGCGGCGAGGGTAGGGTGAACCGCTTCTAAAACTGGAAGATGCGGGGTGCACATTATTTTCGTCCAAGCTGTATAAAGAGTCGGCGTCCATATCACGTTGAGAAAAGGCTCCATATCTTGTAGGGTCCATGTTCTGTCGGGGGTTGGATGTTCTAGCGGCTTTTGCATTTGCAAATACCCGTCGTCTTTCCCTACAATACCTCAGTACGTGTCCTGGACGTCCGCAGTGATAGCATAGGGGTACATTATTAGAAGTTCTCCACAGGTCCGTTTTGCGCTCTGGAACACTGTTGACCCTAGCTTCACGCCTTGGCTGAAGCCTAACTGGAGCTGAGGGGCGCGAATTGGTGGTGCGTCTTCTTTGACCTGTGAGCGGTGCTAGGGCTTCCATTACTTCCTCCCGTACCACAGATGCGACATCATTTGGTGTACTTGGTTCTTCGCTAATGTAACATTGGGCTTCGGGCAAGATTTTTTGCAGTTCTTCCCTGACAACTGCACGTACCAACGATCCTATGTCTCCTACTTCCGTTACGGCCGACGCTGTAGAGACATTAGGTAGCCTCTGGAATACTGGGCGGACGATACGTCTTCTTCGAAGGCTTTCTATCTGACGACAGCGCTTTACAAACGCATCGACGGTGTTATAGTCCTGAACCAACAGGATCTGGTATAAGTCCTCTGAAATTCCTTTCATGAGATGAGCCACTTTTTCGTCTTCTGGCATGTCGGGATTAGCTTTTTGGCACAGAGCAAGCACATCTTGAATGTACGACTCAGATGTCTCCCCAGTATGTTGCGCACGTGAGAACAACAGCCTTTCAGCTTGGCGCCGCATATCGTCTGTTCGGCAAAAAGTATTGTCTAGGGATTGCTTAAACGTGGCCCAATTAGTAAAAGTGTGCTCATTGTTATCAAACCATTGTCGGGCCGTTCCGGCAAGATAGAAGATGACATTCGCTAGGCACATCTGTTCATCCCAACGGTTATACGTGGCGATTCGTTGAAAGTCTTTAAGCCACCTGCTGACATCCTGTAGGTCATCTCCGGTGAAGAGGCACGGATTTCGGGGTAACTGGTATGTAAGGAACGGCACTTGTGCGATGTTGAATGGAGCAGGGCTGGCATCATTTGGAACCTTTGGCTCGGTCTCGTTTCCCTCAGGCATTTTTCTCGGACCTCTTCTAGGATCTGGTAACAAGCCAAACTCAGGCGAGAGTCCTCGTAACCGTTGGCTTCTGCGTAGATCTTCCGTCGTACCTATCGTAGTACCCGGCGCCTCCACCACAAATGTCGCGTAGATTCGAATTTATATCACAGGAAATCAATGCGAGAGCTGCACTAGAGAACTTTATTCAACCTGAACTGAACGCTAGCTCGACTTATATACAATCACCGAACTTTCTGGAACGGTAGAAACTAGAATTAGCATATAATAAATTAGCATATAATAAATTAGAATACAATAAATTTGCATATTAGAACATTCTGCATAAAACGAGAAATGATAACAAAGGAAATTTGAAGAGAAGCAACTTGCATCCAGCGGGGCTCGAACTCATCACCTTCAGAACCGCAGCCAAACACCTTACGCCTGTGCCACGACAGCTACGCCCTAGATTCGCTACAATATTTATTTATCAATCAATAAATGATTCAGTCGTTTGTTTAGAAATATGTTTATTTTAACTGATCAATAATAAAACGCCTTATATACACTGATCAACATTACATATTTAATGTTAGTTAATTACTTACTAAACAGTAATGTATGTAGAAAAGAGAAAATCCACTTAATAGAGCTTTAGATGGCGAGAAACATTTTTACATTATAGGAGTAACATTTATTTTAAATTTTCTTTTTTAGAAATGACTAATTGTTAATATTCTGAACAGAAACAATTTCTACATGCAATGTTCTGAAAATAACTACCATATTATGCTTTTAATATTTCATTTTTTTTATCTTGAAACTCTGCGTGTCTCTCAGGATAAAACAAGAAATGTAATTTTCCGTCGTTACTTTAAAGCCATGAGAAACAAATTAACTTAATGTACAGGGAATGTACATTCCGTGAAATGCTTTTGCGTGGTACTCACGCAATACACGGAAAAATTATTTTTATTAGCATTTACAAGATTGCTGTTCTTTTTTATACTTTTAATTATTAACATCTAGCAAATAAATTCCACCACCCAAGCCTTAGCATCTCAAATTTCTGGATCGAAAGATAAGAATAAACTAAATTTATTTTCATCCCATTATGTGAAGTTAGCAAGCATTAAAATCACTTATATATTTCATCATTACACTTTTACTGATTTTAGTCAGCAATATCACTGAACTATAATTTTTATTTAATAGCCAAAATAAGTACAATTTTTCAGGGAAATCTCACATTCTCTACTTGATTTTGCATTTCCACTGTATATCTTTCCAGTGATGGGTAGAGTCCAATTCAATGTACTGTCCTACTATGAAAAGCTCTATTCACAAACAGGGAAATCAGAAATATAATTATTCATCACATAGGTATCTTTCACTCACCAGATTTTTTCGAACTACGCAAGATTGTAGGTATGTAGTTGTTTCGACTGAAACTGCAGCTTCTATTATATTTCTCAGTTCATTCACTTGAAAATCTTTTCCCGGGAGACAAGGCTTTCTGGTTTATGTGTAGTTAACAAAAATACAAGATCGCTTAATTAGGCCATCGGAAAATACAGTATGTTTGTATAACAGCTTGTTTGTTTTCTCTGCTGAGAACAACACTTCAAACCTTTATTTCGAGCAAATTAATGTATTCCTATGCAAAAGTTTTTTTTTCGTTTTTTGCGATACATCTTTAAAATAGAAAAAAAAACACACTTGTTTAACTGGATGAATATTTTAAAATTTTTTTAATACCATAAAAAATAACAAGCATAAATATAAAAAAAATCCTGCAGTCATTTTTTTAAACTTCTCTAAAGTTTTAAATATTTTGCAATATATTTTGATAGATATGATCTGAATTTTGCCATAGCTCTCGGTATTAAGTCAGAATTTAAACTTTTAACACAACAAAAAATAATAAATAAATAAATGGATAAAATGAATTGAATAAATCAAAAGTTTGTTCATGGATTAAAATGAAGCGATAGAATTATTATTCTTTTAGAGTAACTAAAATTACTTAAAGAAAAGCTGAAATTGGGCAAAAATAAAAATTATCGCTTGTTTTATCACGCTCGACGGAATAAAAATTAAGAGATTAATTAAATATTTTAGTATGAATTACCTAAAATAGAATAATGCGCTTATTAACACTTTGGCAGAAAAAAAAGAATGTTTTTCACGCTCTAACCTAATGAATTATTCAATAAAACCGTAGTTTAAATGTACTACTTATTGCTCTCTATCCTTAATATGACTAAACGTCTCACTTTTACGAATTGAATTATTTATTTTGGCTAGTTAATACTGTAATTAGAGCAATTATAAAATAGTTCATTCTTTTTTTAATTAAAACACGTGTCTAACCTTCTCCAAGCAATTATTTTACGAAGTTACTGTTAGCTTAATATTCAAGTATGGTTCCCCTGGCAGTTGTTCGTAATAACTGTATTACGCCTAATATGTACAGTTAAATTTTACAACGGCGTATTTTTTAAAAAAACTTGTTTAAATTAACTAATCGCAGTTCGGCTTATTAACATATGTACAAATATTTTTAACAGTAAGCTAACAGTAAGCTAACAGTAACAGTATATGTACAAATATTTGTACGTACACTTTTCTGTGTGGACAAAGTTAGTATTTGTGTATAAGATACAAATATAAACGACCCAACCTTTCGGTTATGCGTTTAAAAAAAAAAAAAAAAAAAACCTGGGGGGGGACTTATGCTAATTGTGTAACACACAACGAAATAGAATATCTATGAAATCGGATAATGAACAGCCATAAGGGCCATAACTATTTTTCTTATGGCTCTTCTACAGTAATAATCATTATAAAACCTATTCTTATTCCAGATATCAATATTGGTAGGTAAGCTTCTGCGTATATTATTAAATTGACTGCATACTATCATACAGTGCTCCACCGATTGTTCAGCACCACAAGAGCAAGTGCTACTTTTTCCGTGAAACCTGCTTTGATAACTACCAAATGACCCATGTCCAGTGATTGCTTGGTTTATGTAAAAATCTGCACTCAGCCTGTCAGTTTTAACTTGAGGAAAAATTTCTCTTACTCTAGTTCCAACAGTTGTATTGTTCCACCTATCTTGCCAGACGTGTTCCGCCATTTGAAATAATTTTGCTTTTACTTGAATTCTAGTCCATTTAATTTCTTTATTTATTACTTCCAATTTAGTTGCTTCTTTTGCAGTCTGATCAACTGCTTCATTTTTATCAATCCCAATATGCGCTTTTATCCAATGTAGTGCGACATTAAGTCCCGAAGTTTGAACTAATTTTTTGATGTTATCCACCATCTCACTTTTAAAACTGAGTGTATTTAATGCCTGTAACGCACTACGTGAGTCTGAATAAATATCAATTGCTTTATGACCTTGTCCAATAGCATCTTCAATAGCCAGTTGTATTGCATACAGTTCAGCACTGAAGGAACTCGCATTATCAGATAGCCTTTGTTTTATTTCCAATACTTTTGAATCCTTAATATATTTATTAATACCTGCCCCAGTTTTTCCATTCATGCGGGAGCCATCCGTGTAATAATTAATATCAGTAATTGGAATTAAATCAAATGTCCAGTTTATTGTCCATAAATCAGTCTCACGTTTTATAGGTCTGTTCGCCAATTCGCAATTATTTTTGCTAAAATTTATATCCATAACTTTTATTCCTTGTTCCTTGTAGTATATTTCAAACATTTTGTAGTCAATTTCAGCTCTGAGATCTAAAGGCATACAACCTGCCAGTACGGCCAATGCGTTCGTTGAAACTGTTTTATAGCATTTTGTAATGCTCAGTAAGAAAGGTCTTTGAATTTTATTTAATAAATTGTTTTGTCTTACTGTATTCTTGAAACAGAATGGGGCCCCATAAAGGATAATTTTTTCTATTATTACTTTATATATTTCTTTCAATATACTGGGCCTGAAGCCCCAAGTCTTCTTACTGTACCTTGCCAGACCGTACATCACTCAAGAGCCTTATCCTGTACTTCCACCAGATGTTGCATAAAATTTAGGTCTTTATCCAAGAGTATACCCAAATACTTTACTGCTTTACAATATTTAATCCCATGCATACCCAATTTGATTGTAGGTTTGCGTTTGATTTGCTTTTTAAAAGCTATTATCGTGTAGAAACATTTATCCGTGTTAAATTTTAATTTATTATTATTTGCCCATTCTAAGTCCACAAGTCATTATCCACAAGTTCATTATCCACAAGTCTAAGATCTTAGTCGCATATTGAGTAAATTTATAAGATACCTTACTGCTAATTGTAATAATCAGATCGTCAGCAAATGCTTGCATTTTAATGTTTGCCTCTTCCCATTCCTTCTGTAACAGCGGGTTAATTACCAGTAGCCAAAGAATAGGTCCCAGGGAAGACCCCTGAGGAACCCCAATATTATAATCCATTAGATCATTATTTCTTAGTTTAATCTTCCTATCTTGCAAGTAGTCAATTATTATATTATAGAGATTCTTACTTATTTTTAATTCTTTTAAACTTTTGACAATGCTATTTTTGCGGACTGAATTAAAAGCGTTACTTATATCTAAAGTCAGAATACAGGTATGTTCCTGTCTAGCTTTATTATCCTCAATTATTCCTTTTAAATTGTGTAGAGCCGTATTAGTATTTATGTTCCTTCTGAAACCAAATTGGTTATCAGAGATAATTCCATTGCTTTCTAGGTGGTAAACCAGTCTTTTGGTTATTATTTTATCCATCACCTTACCAATATTGGCAGCAAACAAATTGGTCTATATGAAGATGGGCTCTTTGGATCCCTTCCAGCCTTTAAAAAATAAATAACCTTAGTTATTTTCCAAACTGCTGGAAACTTCATTTCCTTCAAGATTTTATTATAGAGTTTCCATAAGAAGTTTCTATCTGCCCTATAAATTTCCATAATTATACTAAAAGTGACCCCATCATAGCCAGGCGCTTTATTCATTGGCATTTCCTCTAGAATTAAGTCTACTTCTCGTTTCGTTATTTCATTATCTTCAATTTCCCTCTGATCATCAACGACATTCAGTTCAGTATCTTCTTCAGTCTTAAAATGATACGATGTAAGTGCCTTTTCAATATTATCTTCTGTTTCATGTATGACACCCTCGTGATCAACGATACTGGCTATAACACTTTGCTTCTTATCTTTAATGATATAGTTAACTTTACCATGCGTATCTTTAACTGTAAGATTCTGAATAAAATCACTAAACGACCTCTTTTTGGCCTCTTTTAACGCTCTCTTATAGCACGCTCTTTCAGCCTTGAATATTAGCATTTTCCTCTGTCTTTCCACTATATCACTCTCCCTCTGTGCTATCCTTCGTAAAGCTCTGACTCTGCTTCTTTTTGTAGCCAGGGACCCACTCCACCAATAGGCCCTCTTTTGAATTCTCCCACCTTTTTTCTTATGCTTTTCACATAATTGAACTATAATTGTGTTTAATTCACTTAAAACTTCTCTTGATGAAAAATTTTCTAGCTTTTCTGAAATTATATTAATTTCTTTCTTTAAATCTCCCCTAAATGACATCCAATTTAACTTTTTGAGTTCATATTTGTTCAGTCTTCATAAAAGACTTATTATTTTTATTTTGTTTGTTAATAGTTCATTATAATAATCTTGTATTCACTTTGTATTTTGTTTATTATTTCATTTTGTATTTGTTAGTTAAGTTCCTGCTCACTAGGTGGCGCCACCATTTTTCTGTTAAGCCAGAATGTTTGTTTACGTTTTGTGTTGTGGATTCGACGCTAAGTAGTGAGTCAAAACAAAATGGCTATGGTCGCAATTTTGATGCGATTCCATTCTTATTCGTGTTGTTCATGATTGACATGTTGAAGTCAATAATTCGTGTAATTCAAAATCTTATTCTTTATGGCAACAATTCAAGATATGTGCAAACATCAAGTTAGTTATTAAAGGTTATCGTATACTTGTTTTGAAAATCCTCTTTTGTATGTGATGTATTCAACGATTATTCAGCTGATGGTGAAAGGTAAGCCAATCCAATTTTGTTTGTAGTCAAAGAATAAAGAAGAGTAATTCACTGCACCTTTAAACACAACTCCCTATAATATTTTCTGTCGATAATGGAAATTAATACAGTCCACACATTTAAGAAATTATAATTAACTCCACTGAACCCACCATAAGTTTTGGTCAGTGCGAGCCGGAGAACTAGCATTTGTTTAAAAATATTAGAGAATTGAATTTGAATAAGAATATTTTAAAGTTTTTTGGTACTTTGAATCTTGTTTGTTTAAGATAATATGGCTCGAAAAACGAAGAAACCTGATGAGATAAAATTCAGATTTTGTGTAAAGGAAATACAACGTAGTGAATTAAAATTTAGAGCATTAGATATCTCAGACGATTCTGAAGGCGAAGCTATTTTATCAAAATTAAAGGATGATTTAAATCTATTGGAATCAGAACTAAAAAGGGAGTTTCTTGATATTTATGATGATGATGAGATATTGTATGTTCAATATTCTGAAGCTAAAGATAAAATATTTGATATGATTACAAAAATAAATGAGCGTTTGAAAAATTGTAAAATGCAAGATGGTGATTGCTCTAAATCAACTTCTAGTAATTCTCATGATGGTAATTTAAAGCTTCCAAAATTTGAACTTCCAGTGTTTTATGGTGATATTAACCAATGGTTATCTTTTAAAGAAATTTTTGTGTCTGCTATTCACAATAATAAGAATTTAACAGAGTTGCAAAAGTTACAATATTTGACTTCTTCAGTTAAAGGGGCAGCTTCAAAATTAATTGCTGGATTTGCAATTTCTGCCCACAATTATAATGAAGCATGGGACACTTTAATTAACAGATATGATAATAAAAGAGAGCTGGCTTTTGCTCAGTTATCAAAAATTTTCAATTTAAAGCCATTCAAATATGCTAACCAGAAAACTATTTTGGAATTATTCGATACATGTAATGAGGCAGTTCGAAACTTAAAATCTTTAAAGTTTGAATTTAATTCTTTGGTAGATTTAATTCTTGTTTTCCACTTACAGTCAAAATTAGATGATGATTTGAGAAGACAGTGGGAATTATTCGTTTCTGATTCAGAATTTCCAACATATGAAAATTTAATGAGTTTTCTTGATAAACATGCTAAAAGTTTTCAACGGGTGTCAGAACAGCATAGTTTTAGATCAGAAATGAAGTCAAAAACAGTTGTTAAGCGTTCGAATGCAATGATTCATAATGCTGTTGTCAATACTAAAAATCAAAAATGGTCGTGCGACTTATGTAAGGAAATGCACGGTATTCATAATTGCCCCCAATTTAAGGGTATGAGTGTTCAAGACCGTTGGAATTTCGTTAAAAATAAAAAATTGTGTGTTAACTGTTTAAGAAATAATCATTTTTCTTCGAAGTGTCTTATTAGCACAGGATGTAGAACCTGTAAGCGTAACCATCATACAATGCTTCATTCGGAACCATTTAATTCAGATGTCAACTCTAATGAAATTCCAGTTAATAAAACAGCCGTGATTCCAGAAGTCACTGAGTCAAATTGCCTCGCGACTCAAACCAATTCAACCAATTGTCAAACGTTATTGTCAACGGCTGTGATACAAGTAAAGTCAAATACAGGCCAGTTTGTTTCTGCTAAAGCTTTAATTGATTCAGGATCGCAAAAATGCTTAATTTCTAAAGACCTTTGTGCAAGGTTGGGTCTCCCTACAAAAAATACAAGACACAGAATTTTAGGAATAAATAACAGTGTTGCAGAATCTTCAGCTTGCGAAGTTAATTTAACATTTACTTCGTATTTCAACACTGAATTTTTTAATATTGATGCTTTGGTAGTTGATAAAGTAACTTCAAATCTCCCTAATTTTACTTTTTGTTATCAGTCCTGGCCTCATCTTGAAGGTTTACAACTTGCTGACCCAACATTTTATAAATCATCTTCGATAGATCTTTTGATTGGTGCGGACATATATGCTGAAATTCTAATAGGACAATCAATATTAGGTCCAAAGGGATCACCAAGTGCCATTAATTCCAAACTTGGTTGGTTATTATCTGGAGTGATTTATTCGCCATATGCTTCATCTACGGTTGTCAATTGTCATGCTACAGTAGATTTAGATACTGATTTGCAAAAATTCTGGGAACTTGAGTCTATCCCAAATTCGGTCATAATTCCATCAACGGAACAAAATTTTGTAAATTCTGTGGTCAGAACTGATTCAGGAAGGTATATGGTTGATTTACCTTTCAAGTCAACTCCAACTTTTGGAGATTCAAAATCTTTGGCATTGAAGCGTTTTTTGACCTTGGAACGAAAATTACAGGGTAATTATCCACTGAAGCAACAATATTCACAATTTCTTAAGGAATATTTGGAATTAAAACATATGGAACTTGTGCCCTATTCTGACCTAAATTCACCCAATTCTGTTTATCTCCCACATCATGGAGTTGTAAAGGAGGACAGTACAACTACCAAGTTACGGGTTGTTTTCGATGCCTCCGCCAAGGACTCCGAAGGCCATTCACTGAATGATTTTTTAGACATTGGGCCAAAATTACAGCCAGATATTTTCAATCTCCTTCTGAAATTCCGTACTCATCCCATTGCTTTAAGTGCGGATATTGAAAAAATGTACAGACAGATATTGATAAATCCTAAACATGCAGATTTCCAACGTATTCTCTGGAGATATAATTCAAATGAGCCCATCAACTCGTATAGGCTGTTAACGGTTACTTATGGTACCGCATCGGCTCCTTTCTTAGCTATTCGTACCTTAAGAGAATTAGCCAAAGACTATGAACTTGAATTCCCCGATGCATCTCGCATCATTAGAAATGACTTTTATGTTGACGATTTATTGTCCGGTGCAGATTCAATTCATCAAGCTCAACAGATAGTTTCCGATCTGAATAAGGTTATGAACTATGGACAATTCACGCTCCGTAAATGGACATCTAATTTCCCTGAAGTATTGTCAAACCTTCCCAATGAACTAAAATCAAGTACTCAAGAGACCACTATTGAGAAAAATTCTTCCATTAAAGTATTAGGTTTGTTTTGGAATTCGTCTAAAGACGTAATTCAGATTCGTATCTCTAAATCTGAAATTGTAACTACCAAAAGACAGTTACTTTCAGTAATTGCAAAATTTTTTGACCCTCTTGGTTTTTTGTGTCCTACTACTATTTGTTTGAAAATAATGATGCAAAATTTATGGAAGGAAAACATTTCGTGGGACTCACCTATTCCAAGCTTCATCCAAAAATCGTGGCAAGAGATTAATTCACAACTTGATATTCTAAAGCAGATCGAAATTCCCCGATTCTTAAATTTTGTAAAAAACTCTGATTCAAGTATTCAACTTCATGGTTTTTGCGATGGATCTGGCAAGGCTTATGCGGCAGTCATATACCTTCGGGTTATCACCTGTACCGGAGAAATTTCTGTAAATTTTACCGCTGCCAAAACTAAGGTAAATCCACTAAAACCTGTGACTTTACCGAGGATTGAACTTTGTGCTGCATTGTTGTTAGCACAATTGTGTCACGCTGTCCTACCAAATCTACCGATCACCATTCACGAAATTTTCTTCTGGTCTGATTCACAGATTGTACTTAGTTGGATAAATGCGCCTCCCGAGAAGGGAAATCAATTTGTACTAAACAGAGTCAACCAACTTAAATCGCTTGTCCCTGAGGGACAATGGCATTACATTCAAGGGAATATCAATCCCGCTGATTATGCTTCTAGAGGAATTATGCCAAATAAATTATTGAAACATCCTCTTTGGTGGTCAGGACCACCTTGGCTTTCTGAAAATGCTAAAATTCCTTTTCATTCATTTGATTCAAAAACTTGTTCTCAGCCTGACAGTTACACTCTGGACATTATAAATCACGCTACACTAATAAAGACTGTACCTGATTTTCTTCTAAACTTTTCATCATTTTCGAAGTTGGTTAGAGTATTTGCTTTTTGTCGAAGATTTATAAACAACTGTCGAAATCCCTCTGACAAAGGTACAGGGCCTTTAAGCGCCATTGAAATTGATTCTGCTGAAATTCAAATTATCAAGATTCTTCAAGGTTGTGAATTTTCTAAGGAGATTCATTTGTTACAGAACAAGTTACCTTTACCTTCATCAAATAAGCTATTAACTTTGAACATATTTCTAGATAAATCAAATTTATTGCGAGTAGGAGGACGACTTTCACGGCATAAAAGCATTAATGAATATCAAAAACATCCTATTCTACTGCCAAACAAGCATCCTATAACTAATTTGATTATAGAAAATTATCATTCAAAACATTTTCACGCAGGTCCTCAACTCACGCTAGCACTCATTCGCCAGAAATTCTGGCTCACTAATGGTCGCACCAAGGTGAGACACATTCTAAACCGATGTTTACTGTGCAAAAGACTCAAGGCTACCACATGTCAACAAATTATGGCCAATTTACCTGCAGAGAGAATTCAACCAATTCGCCCATTTGAAAAAATTGGTATTGACTTTTGTGGGCCTATCATCACTAAGCCCAATCTCCCTCGAAGCAAGGTAAAATTAAAATCTTATATTTGCGTTATTATTTGTATGTGTACGAAAGCAATTCATCTTGACTGTGTCTCCGATTTATCTGCTCAAGCACTTCTTGCGTGCTTAAGACGCTTCATAGGTCGAAGAGGACTTCCATCTGATATTTTCTCAGACAATGGAAAAAACTTTGTTGGACTTGCCAATGATTTGAAGGGACTGTTTAAGCTGCTAAAATCCGAAGGAATTCAAGACTTTTCTGCCTCTCAATCGATCACTTGGCACTTCATTCCTCCCTATTCTCCAAACTTTGGAGGTCTCTGGGAAGCTGCTGTCAAATCCACAAAGGGACTGTTGGTAAAGGCTTGCAAGTCAGCAATCCTAAATTTTGAGGAGTTGACAACTTGCCTTTGCCAAATTGAAGCTCTTCTGAATTCGAGACCCCTTATTCCTATGTCTTCAGACCCAGCAGACTTAACTGCTTTGACTCCCGGACATTTCCTAATTGGGTCATCTTTGTTGGATATTCCGGAGGCTCCGGGGAACATCACTCTACCTCTTAATGAGAGATGGACAGTGATACAGCAAATGAAATTGCATTTTTGGAATCGTTGGTCTTGTGAATACCTAAGCCATCTGCAACAGAGGCCAAAATCCAAGAGCTCATTTTTTCGGGATCTTCAAGTTGGAGATCTTGTGACTGTACACAATCCCGATGCACCACCTTTGAAATGGCTTCTAGGAAGAGTTATTGCAACATTTCCCGGGTCTGACGGACATGTTCGTGTCGTCAATATTCGAACTTCTTCAGGAGTAGTAAGAAGACCTTTGTCTAAGGTTGCCTTACTTTTGCCCCGCCCGGAGGATGTTCAGTCTTCATAAAAGACTTATTATTTTTATTTTGTTTGTTAATAGTTCATTATAATAATCTTGTATTCACTTTGTATTTTGTTTATTATTTCATTTTGTATTTGTTAGTTAAGTTCCTGCTCACTAGGTGGCGCCACCATTTTTCTGTTAAGCCAGAATGTTTGTTTACGTTTTGTGTTGTGGATTCGACGCTAAGTAGTGAGTCAAAACAAAATGGCTATGGTCGCAATTTTGATGCGATTCCATTCTTATTCGTGTTGTTCATGATTGACATGTTGAAGTCAATAATTCGTGTAATTCAAAATCTTATTCTTTATGGCAACAATTCAAGATATGTGCAAACATCAAGTTAGTTATTAAAGGTTATCGTATACTTGTTTTGAAAATCCTCTTTTGTATGTGATGTATTCAACGATTATTCAGCTGATGGTGAAAGGTAAGCCAATCCAATTTTGTTTGTAGTCAAAGAATAAAGAAGAGTAATTCACTGCACCTTTAAACACAACTCCCTATAATATTTTCTGTCGATAATGGAAATTAATACAGTCCACACATTTAAGAAATTATAATTAACTCCACTGAACCCACCAATATTTTTTCTCTATAAGACCCTGTATATTCCTTCCAATTTCTAATTCAAACATAATAGCATTATGATCCGTTAATGTGAAATCATCACTGACCCTCCATTTCTTAATTTCCTCTTCTGAAATCCCTATGGTTATGTGAAGATCAATCCAGCTTTGCCCGAAAGGCCCGTTATAGGTAGGTTTACTATTAGGAGTAATATGTATCACTGCATTATATTGTAATATCAGATCCAAAATAGCCTTTCCTCTTGTATTTGTTCTTCTTTGACCCCATAACGTAGATTTTGCCTTAAAGTCGCCGAGTATTAGTATTCTGCTTTTCTTATGCTTAGCAATAATCATATGTAAGTGTGACAATTGTGGTTCTGTACGCTCCATGTCTCCGTTTGGAGATGGCGGCAGATACAAGGAAATAATAACAAGTTCTATATTGGCTAAAAACACTTTGACTGCAACAAGGCAATCTGATATGAAAACATTCATATATTTAAATTTCCTATTGACCAAGAGGGCAACTTTTGGTTCTTTTTCATTATACACATGCCCGTGCGTACTAGGTAAATTTATAATATGATCTCTATCCCCGCTTACAACATGGGGCTCGTTTATGGAAACAAATTCAATTCGCTGATGAATAATATCCTCAGTGAATTGTATGGCAGCAAGAAAAGACTTATTTAAATTTAAATGGGCGAATTTATAAGGAAACATATTAAAATTACTCATAGTCAGTTCTGCTTTGTAGCTTTCCCACCTCCGTGCAATAATATCGGCACGTCCTATCGGTGGGACTATGATTTGTTGCGATTTTTATTTCATTCTTCGTATTATAAAATTTACAATTTACACATTGTAATTCCACTTTGCATTCACCTTCATGTTCCTTAACACCGCACCCCCTACATATCTTGTCATTATTACAAAATCTTGCAATATGTCCTCCTCGGTAGCAATTAAAACATATTTTAGGTTGTAAATATTCTCTAATACTGTAGCGTCTCCATCCTAATTTAACTCTTTTCTCTTTCATTATATTTTTAAAGGCTGTTCCGTTCATTTCAACTATTACGTTTTCTCCTTCTCTTGCTTTGTATTTCCTTATCACTTTTATTTCACCATTCTTCAACTCTTCAATTTCATTATGTTCTACAAGTTTGTCGCATAGTTCTTCATTTCCCAGCTTTTCAGTTACTCCATATATTATCACCTGAGTATTTGTGTATAAAATAATACATACAAAAACACATTTCAAAGAAGATACACTAATTTTTTTTTATCTTCAATGCATGTCTATTACAATGGAATGACATGTAATTTTTAAATCTGATATTTTTTAAGCAAAAATATCCAGTTTTATTTGAAAAAAAGTACGTTATAAAATACGCTGCGCATTTATAACATACTGTGTATTAAAACACATATTCATTAATTTCAAGCTCGTCAAAGGTTCTTTTCATCAGAAATTAATTTGAAAAAAATGGCTGAAAAAGTGTTTAAAGAATTCCGTTTATGTAAAATTTCTCGTACAAAAACTTAAAAGGGAAATTTTAGTTTTGTACAAGTACAAATGAAAAGCATTTATTAGCAGATGAAAATACTTGATACCTCCTCTCAAAAAATTCGAAGTAAGACAATTATTATCTTTTGAAAATTATTTTCACATATTCCAATACTGGTAACTAAAATTTCAATTAAAAGGTATTGAAAAAAATGTAATATTCATTCATAAAATTACTTAAAAATTTAGCTTTCCCGAAACACTGTGAAACGGCTCACAGTGATTTCAAATTATCTCAGATAATCTGCCATAGTCAGGTAAGTGATTAGCTGATAGATTCAATATTTTTTCTCCAGATTTGCATTCTGGTATTATTCAAGTTTCTAAACACATAAGAATTTCATTAGGGGTAAATTTACAATATTTCAAAGTTTACTTTTTAAATTCATAAAGAAAAATTAATCAAGTACGTGATAAAGGTTTTCTTCTATCTTTATAAATTTTAAAAAGATACACTTTGCCGAATAAAATTTTACAACAATTAGTTATTTTATGCACTCATGGACAAAAACATTTGCGCACCAAGAAGGAGTCGTCAAAATGAAACGAAATTTTACATACGTAATGACTACTTTGATATAAGTAAACGATAAGAAAATCAAAGAAAAAGGATAATTTATTTCAGAGAAAAAGGCAAAAGAACGGAGGAGTTAATACTCCGTTGGACACCCTCTAGCGAGAATGCACGATGCGATACGATCGGGCATTGAGTCATACAAGTTCTGTATGATGTCTTGAGACATTTCTTTCCACATTTGCTGTAACCTTGCCTCTAGTTCATTCAAACTCGTGGGATGCCCAACTCGTCGTCCCAAATGATCCCAGATATGCTCGATTGGAGACAAATCTGGGGATCGGGCAGGCCAAGGAAGGGTAGTAACAGTGCGGAGACAGTCTTGTGACACCCTTGGCGTATGAGGCCGAGCATTGTCTTGTTGAAAAATGGCTCCTGGGAGCCGTTGCATGAGTGGCATCACATGTGGTTGCAGGATTTCATGAACATACCGCTGGGCTGTCATGGTGCCACGGAACAATACTAGGGGTGACCGTGTATTGTAAGCAATGGCACCCTATACCATCACACCAGCTGTGGGAGCGATGTGTCGCTGTACAGCAAAGGCAGGATTGAAGCGTTCACCACGGGCTCTCCACACACAAACACGATTGTCATCACTGCCGAGATTGAATCTGGATTCGTCGCTAAAGACGACCTGGTTCCATTCCGCTGCAGTCCAGTTTCCTCGAGCGCGGCAAAACTCCAAATGGAGGCGTCAATGGGTAAGCGTCAAGGGCAGCACACTTAATGGGCGCCGCGATACCAACTGTCCTTCAGCCAGGCGCCTTCGTATGGTTCGAGAAGACACAGAGGCCCCTAGTGAAGGTGCTACCTGTGCTGGATGGCGGCCGATGAAGCAGTTGGCTGTACGCGTGCATTTCTTAAGATGTGGCGGTCTTCTCGACGACTGGTCTGTCGAGGGCGTCCTGAGCCTGGTCTTCGTGTACATGACATCTCTCGGGTCCACTGGTACCAACACCTCCTCACAACACAATCAGAGCGGCCTAATTGACGAGCTACTCGCCTAGCTGACCACCCAGCTTCCATCATCCCGACGATTCTCCCCCTCTCAAACTGCAACAACTGCTTATATTGTCTTCGGACACGGCGTAATGGCATATCTATCTCAGCTCTTCCTTTGTAAATGATTTAGCACACTCAAACAAGCTTTGGTTACCTGTTTTATACTCCACAGAGTACGATGTTCAACGCCCTCTACCGGCTATACGTAATGCGCAATCACGCTGCATTTCTAATCATTTGCATATCTCCCTGACATGTACCTTCATTGCAAGTTTCGTTACAATCCGGCAATTATTTCTTGGTGCGCTAATTTTTTTGTCCATGAGTGTATATATTTACGCTTCTTTAATGTTTATTAGTTCATTAAATGTCGTGAATTCTAGCACTGTTTACTACATTGCATCAAACAAGTTAATTAACTGAAATTGGTAATAGAACATTTTTTTTGTCTTTGACTTGTTAATTGCAAGTTTTTTATTTGTTAAAAGGTAGATTAAATTGTTTATAAGGTCTGTGTGAAAAAAATAGTTAATTTGATTTCTTATATTCTTCGTGATTGTTTCTGAAAGAGTACTGCAAACACTTTAATTCCTAAAAAGGAAACATTATTCCTGAACTTAAGGGAAAGGTATCCATTTAAAAATGCGCTCTAATTTCTTTTGTTTCCCTAAAAGTGGAATATTAATTGATAATATAGTATTGACATAGAAAACATGTAATGACTAATTGTTATTAAACATACCTTTGTCTCTTTGCAAATTCTACTATTAAATCATACTGAGTGGTAGATGGCTAGATAAAGACTTTGAGGGATTTAAATTTGCAAAAAGAGAGAAAGTAATGGGATTAAATTTTCATTCTAAAGCTGCTCTTGTTTTAACAAAGTGCTAAATCATGTATAGTCATCCTTGCTATAACATTCGCAAATGTGGTTTTATAATTCTATATCTTTTCTTTTTATCTTGATTTTTATCTACCTAAATTAATGTATTATGTAGAATTAAACCATATAATACAAAATATCTGAGATGTTTGCAATTAAATAAGTTAGCAATGATGTGCAATAGAAGTATGTTAACCATGACATCAGTAGAAATACAATAAAACAAGATTTTTTAAAATTGGAACCAGAGGTTGCAAGATCTAGGTAATTTTGTTTGTGTATTCACTTACCATTTGGAACTTCTGTTAACACACATTTACCTCCTAAAAAGATGCCATATATCGATCTTCCTTAAAATTGTTTGCCAGATTCACAAAATATCGTCCAAAAGGTCATGCAAACTGGAAAAGTAGTTAATCGAACTACCTCATATATCACAGCCTATTCATCTTTACGTTTAGTCAAAAATGGATTCATATCAAACTTATTAATTTCATGAGGTGAATAAAAAAAGCAAAACTATTTTGTCATAATAAATATGGGCAAAATGTTCAATGTGGTTCAATGGCGAGAATAAATATTGGAAAAACGCGATAAAAAGAAAACTCTCTGTGTTCAGCTAGGTTACATTGTTTCTCGAAATGTAGAGGAATAATTAATTCCAAATTTTCAATTATTAATTACACGAACTGATTAAAATGTTTGATTGTGTTATCTAACATTAAACCGGCAAAATATAAAGTGCAAATGATTTTAATTAATATATATATATATATATATATATATATATATATATATATATATATATATATAAGCAAGCAAGCGTATAGGGATATTTGTCAGTAGGAAAATTTATCATATACGGAGATTACAGTAAATACTGGGTAGTAAATATTAATAATGAAGTCAAATATTTAAATAAAATATGAAATTTTAACAACCTTCTAACTTTATGAAATGCTTCGATAAAGTCTGCCTTTTCCCGCCGAGTTATACACTTTTTGAATGAATTTCGGTGAATAAAAAAAAAAGTATGGTATACACAAGTAGAGATTTTTAAATTAGCTGTAAATGCGCATTTTATGCAATTACATTAATTAGGGGAAGCTACCATGGAAAAAAGGAATATCTTTCAAAGATTTGAAACAGAAAAAAAGGAGAAACCTCTGGTTAAAGACGCAGAAAATATTTACGGTCGCTTGAAATTTTCTTTCAAAGCAAGTAATAAACAAAAAAGGAAACTGTTGGAAAATGCATTCTTTAATATAAGTCCTTTCTTGAAATGAAAAAGATGAATAAAAGAAACAAAAGAGTAGAGAAATAAAAACAGCTTTCAATCTGAGAAAGAGTTTCTAGGGAGAATGCTGTATAAATTCTAGTCTTGTCGGATAAAATTTTCTAGCTAATTAAATGTGGATTTTCCACAGTTAATAAAGATAAGAGATTCTATATCTGATGCTTAAAAAAAAGCTGATACATCTAAGTACTACTTTTGAAGAGAATTAAAAATTATGTGTATAAATTAGAATGACGAATGGTAATTCACAAGAATTTCTTTGAAAGTGCAACATATGTATTATTTGCGAATGATTTCATAACCTTGAAGGAATTAAACACCTGATATAGCCAAGTACTGCTTTTATATAGCGGAAATTTAAAAGCATCCGACGTTATCATTTTGGAAAGAGAATAAAAAATCATGTGAAAAATTAGAGGGATGAATCTAATATCAAGAAATATATCGTAACCCGATAGCAGTGAGATTTAACCAAATTTATTGGACCAGTGAGGAAAATTAAACAAGTTAATAGCTTTTAATAACATTTTATAGTATTATTTTTTGCAATATGGAAAAAATATGTTCTTCACAATATATTCAAATAATTAAAGATTACGTGTCTAAATTGTAGTAACGAATGTTAAATCACAAGGTGGAACAGATGTAATATTTGCAAATAATTACACAAACTTGTAGGATTTAAATATCAAAAAAATATATTTTGTATTCCAAAAGCATTGAGATTTTACAAAATATATTGAACCAGGGACGTTAATTAAACAAGTTAGTAACTTTTAAATACATTTTGTCGTATTATTTTTTACAACATGAGAAACGTATATTCTTTAAAATATATATCTTGAAAAAAGTAAAGAAGAAATTCAAAAAGGTTGCAGTGTAGTCGTTTAAAATTATTAAATACAAGGGCCAGTCAAAAAGTTAGTTGCACCACTTGAAAAAACCAAAACCGGTTTGAAATTTTAGAACAAAGTTTTATTATCATAAAAGTAGAATACATAATCTATTTCTCGACGTAATCACTACCTTTTTTTTATCATTTTTCGAGGTGTGGCACCAGTTTTTCCATGAGATCTGCGAAGAATTGCCGTCCAGTGTGATATAACCATTGTTGGGTTGCAACATTTACCTCCTCATCCGAGTGATATCGTCGCTTTGCAAGTTCTTGTTTCATGGGACCGAAGGCGTGGAAGTCACATGGCGCAAGATTCCATCCTTCCCATTTAAACTTTTTCAAAAGATCCCTCATTAGAGTCCCCACATGCGGTCTCGCATTGTAATGCAAGAGCACAATGCCTTTTGAAAGTTTACCTGGTCGTCGATCTTTAAGCGACTTTTGCAACCACTTCAGGGTTTCACAATATAGACGCTACATTAATTGTGACACCTTTCGGCAAGAATTCGGTATGCACTACACTTTCTCTATCGAAAAACAGCGCCAGCATCACCTTCCCAGCGGATGGAACTGTTTGGCATTTCTTTCGGGGAAAGATGCGTTTCATTTCAGGTGCGATATGAAGTGAAGTCTCGTCACCGGTCCCGATTTAGGAACACAAATCGTTTCCTTCATGTTCATATCGTTCCAAAATTGCTAGAACACTTTCAGATCGTTGCAATTTGTGTTGATCAGTCAATAGACAAGACGATCTCGTCTACTATGGCATGTCTATTTTGAAGAATGAGTTCATTCACGCGTTCAACGTTCTCATCTGTCGTCGAAGTTGAAGAAACTTATCCTCGATATCTGTACGGCCATTCTCAAATGAGACATACCACTTGGCGATAGCTTGGCGCGATCTTCGGTTATCACCGTCCACTTCGTGCAACTGCCGATAAATGTCAGTGTAGTCACAACCCACTGTAGTCATAGCCCACAGGAAGTGGAATAATGCACACACTTCAAATTTGGGCGCCACTGGAAACTGCCGAAACATATTGAGGACTGATTATTTTCACGACCGAGATTTTTAAGGAGGATTGCAACTAACTTATTGACTGACCCTCGTATAATTAGTATATTTATGTTGCGTAGAGCACTAATTGCAGATTTCTGTGAATTTTTCAACTGTCAATGTCTTCTTGAAATTTCATTTTTTAGAAGGTTAAATATAATTAGCGGACATTAAATGAATTTTATTTTGGATTGTTATCCTAATTTTTAGAACGCAGTCAGCAGCAAACTTTTCATAAAAGCAAAATTTAATTGATGGTTTATCCTCTTCCTTAACCTTAATTTGAAACCCTTAAGGGGAAGAATAAATAACTAGAGAGAAAATAAAATTTGAAAAAAAGTTAAACTTTTTTTAATGAAATAATATTTTATTTCAGTGTAGTATATGATAAGTATTTGATAGATATGCTAAAATGATTCTTAAAGTTTCAGGTGTGTATATATATATATATATATATATATACCCAAAAAACACAAGACTGACGGCAACTTGACGGACCAGTGCTGGAGGCGTCGGCAGAATGATAGGCTCGGGGGAAATGATCCGTACCGTTGCCGGGTGACTTACGAATCTCCGACGGGGGATCGCGTAGTATGCACCCTTTTGAGGGCGAGTGACGGTTGTAAGGGAATCGACCCGAAACCACTTTTCCTCTGACCTCCGATTCGTAACCTCCGATTCGTAACCACAAGTAACAGGACTCTGCATCAGAATTATGGATTTGAAAGGGAAGGCGATGATTAAATTAAACAGACTTTTCAAAAATATTTATTTCATTTTTGTGAAACTTCTTTTACGCAGAAAATTCCGATAATTTTCCTTGTATGTAAAGATTGTATTATGTGAGAAGTATTATGTGAAATTGTATGATTGTATTATGTGAAAATTTACATAATTTTCCTTGTATGTAAAAGATTGCATTATGTGTGTGTGTGTGTGTTTAACTCCCTAGAAGCTTATAAAAACAGATAAAAATTAGTTTCATTGTTTATTTTTATATATTACTGGAGAAATTAAATATCTACTTAAAAATGGGTCCTTGTTCCACCACTCTTTATTTAAAAGAGAGGATTTAGTGGTAAAATTTGTACTTTTTAAAATTTATTTTATACTATATTAAAATAATGATATATATATATTTGTAGATAAAATGTTCAAAATATGATATTTTTACAGGAAACTTAAATATTCTAAGTATTTCTAATTGTTAGATGCCATTATAAAACAACTAATTTTGTTGAATTTCATCATATTAATTTTACATCATATTAATTGTTCATCATATTAATTTAACTATAATATTATATCATTTAATTAATATCATTTGTTCATCATATTAATTTTCAGTAACATATTCTTATAATACACATTTGAATGAAAGAAAAAGAATTTTAAATTAACAGACCTTAGTTAAAATAAACAAATCACATATATTTAGAAAAATATTAATGTAATGTAATGTCAGAAACATAGACATTAGATGTCATGAGACACCAAATAAGATCACAAAATAAGACCCTTTATCCTCAGTACTTACATTGAAGAATATATTACATTTTTTTTTTGTAATTGAGTCAGGATACAAGAAATAATATTTACAATAAGAAAAAAAGGCCAAAAAATTAGTTTAAATAAATGTTAGAAATAAACAATAAGGCAATTAAGTTTAAAATAACAAGTAAGTTATATTTAATAACTTAAATTTGCAGGTCTGAACATCCGCGAGTACAGAAAACAGAAATGCACCTTTCGGGATCGAACCCAGGACGGAAGCATGGGAAGCAAAAACGGATGCCACACACCAGCATTCACTGACAGAGTTTTAAGCGTGGAACTTCAGTAACAGGAAACTGTCGGCATGGAACAGAAAAACAAATGAAAAATGTTAAGCACTATCATAAACCAATGAATTAACCTGTGAACAATTAATGGACTGGGTAAGATTTGAAATATTAAGGTCGGGACATAAATTTTTAATTTCAGGTAACACATCGTGGATTTTGATAAGTTTATTAGTGTATCATCTAGGTTTCCCATAGATTGAATATTTTTGGGTTGTAAATTTTGAATAGGTTCGCTAGATGATAGATTTAAATTATTTTTCAGAGCTTGGCTGTATGGAAGAGTATTGGAAGTGTGATTGGTACCAAACTGGTTACCAGTGTTTACAGTGACGCTAAAATTGGGAATATAATTGCCGGAAATGGCGACTCTAAAGCCTAAAGTAATTAATTCGCCTTCGACTTCCACAGCCAAAGTGTAGATAAAGATTTCCTTAAAAAGGATTTTAAGTGTCGGTTTTGGAATTTTTCAAAAAAAAATCCAATGCGTGAATTAATTAAGTATCTTTGAATGGTCCTATATTATTCAATGTTTTCATATAAGATTTTGACAAAGTTTCCTGAAATTGTTTTGGGGAATTGAATTTTGACTAGGTTGTAAATTTTGTTGAGGGTATCTTTATATCCTTCCTCCATTTAAAAAAAAGGCTCAGATTTGGGTTCGCGCTTAATTGGAATTTCTTCACCTCTGCAATCCTCCTCTGCACCTCTGCAATTATAATTTTTTTAGACTTATTAAATGTGTTAAAATAAAGTATTTCTTGAACTAAGTCATAGTTTTCAACTGTGAAAAAAAATGACTTGGCAAGATTTATAGAAAACTGCATGCAGTTTTCATAAAAACGCAAAAGTAATGAAAATGCAAAAGTAAACTGTATGCATTTTTTATTTTTAATCATTTTGAAAGAAATCCTATAGTTAACTCATATTTTTCACACATGGATTACTCCTTATAACTACAGAATGCAATGAAATTTCTCAAAGTTAACTATAGAAAATATAGTTTGCTTATCTGAAGAACATTTACAAAGTATACATAAAGTATCATATACAAAAAATAATTTACATAAAATATTCTGAGCAAATTTTGATAAGCTGAAACTAAGGTTTGATTGTGGGTCTCATCATATCACTAAACATAAATTACTCCAATAAATGTATCAAATTTGTTATAATTCAATTTTACTGGGGAGAATACAAACTTTTGGGGTTAGTTATTAAAAACATGGATTTATGTTACATTTCTTTGGATGAAATTAAAAAACAATATGAATGGAAAGAAAAACAAAGTATCCTTTTCCATACCATATCTTATTCTACATATAAAAGAAAAAGTGGGGAACCTAAGATCAAATGGAAAGATAGATTTAGCTTTAAAGATTGGTTTTAATATATTGACTTCCAGTTTTGGGTAAATATGAAGGAACAAAACAACGTAATATCGCAAAAATAGATGGAAACTCGTGATTCATATAAAATTTTTTAGGTAATAACAAGGATCAATATTTGGTACTGACTAAAAATACGTGAGAATAAGGTAAAATTAGAAGGTATTAATACTAGTAATATAAAGGCCAGAATAAAGTGTAAAGGTAGATGTTATTCATCAAGATTATAAAAAAAACTGAATAATAAGCATATGAATAAAAAGGATTCTACGCAAAATTTTGAAATAGTGTCACTATTCCGATTGCGGTTGAGAGGCGGCACGTCACCAAGATCGCCGGCACATTGTTGGTTACGAGATGGGTGGATGACGGTATGTCGACACCAATTATTGCTACAGTAACCGACCAGTCAACCTCCGGTTACGCGGCGGCTTTGTGTCCGCATTGCCGGGTTACGCGCGGCTGGCTCGCGGTTCGCAGTCGGATGCACGATAGATCCATTCCTATCGGAAGCGGCCCGGCACTCGACGAGGTAGTCGCGGGCGAGAGGACACTCCCGTGATGGAAACGATACTGGCCTAATGCGCCGGCCCGGCAGTGGAGAAATCGGCTGGCCGGAACCTTCCTACCCCGGCCCGATGACTCTGTGTTTGTTGGAATATATATATATATATATATATATATATATATATATATATATATATATATATATATATATATATATATATATATATATATATATATATATATATATGCATACATTAATACATGTCATGAAAGACGATGCTTCTAAAATTAATTTGGAACACAAACTGTCTCCTAGATGTTTAATCGTGTAATTAAACTTAATTGAACTTCCTTTAGAAACTAGTTATATGTTTAAGGAAATTCATCTTTTTAATTAGTAAATTGCATAGAAAGTGTGGTAAAAAATAATCAACTCAGAAGTAGCAAAAGTATTAAACTACTAGCCGCTGCGCGACCAGCATGGTCGCTTTTAGTTTATATTTTCTTTTGCAAAACAACTCAACTGAAAGTAACATATGTAAGGAATATTACCATTACCTGTCATCAGAAATATACGTTGTTAAGGGGTAGTGGGAGCTCAGCCAAAAACTTTATGATCATTGCTAAATTCACTATAAGGCTGATTCTTACATCGTGATTAAAAAAATGTGAATTTCCATTACTCCAGAACAGAGTTAAAGATAAGACTGAGAAACCCAACACCAATGATTTAAAAAATTACACACACACCCCTCTCTGTATGTAATATTTTTCAAAATTAAGATATCCACACTTTATCAGTACATCAAATAAGAAATTGTTGGGGAAATTTTTTTTCACTTAAATAATGGAGTAAAAATTCAGCAAGTACTAAAATATAGTGTGGATTACATCACTGTCTGTATGTACTATTGTTCACAATTCAGATATCTACACTTAATCATATCAAATAATAAATTGTTGGGAAATTATCTTCACTTTTAAAATGGAGTAAAAATTCAGCAAGTACTAAAATATAGTGTGGATTAGAACTATCATATTCATAAAACTTCTTGATATACACAGTTATGTAAGTATTTCAAAAGTAGGAGATACTACAGTCACAGAATCAAAAGAACCTACATACAACTGTCCATGACTAAATACTGGATTTGATAGGTCTAAATATATTTTGTCAAAAGATCAGCGGTTGTAACAAATGTCGCCACTACACACACGCGGTTTTAGCGGACGGCCGCTAATGTTTACATCCGGTAGTTGCAGCCGTTGCCATTCGGAGTGAAGAAATATCGTCGATTTTTGCGCCGCATACCTACGCGTTTTATATATATAGATTGTATACTTTTGGGTACTTTTGAAATATATGGTGCAACGAAAGTAATACTTTAAAGATAAGTTGAGATATTGGATATCAAAACAGTCAAATGCGAGTTAAAAAGAGCTCATTAAAGACAAATTTTTAAGTACTGAAGGGTAAAGTCTGTTTATTTCTTCAAGATACATTAGAAAATTACGTAATTTTTTTCCAAATAAACTTCAAGTAAATATCAGTGATAAAAAAAATCATAAATAATATTTTCTAGGAAATATTTGAAAGAAAGGTATAATACTGCCAAACAAGCGTGTGGGAGAGAGTAATTAAAATACGGAGCGAGAAAAAAATCATTCATTAATCTGAAACCATATTTGTTGCTGATAGAAAATATTCACAAAGCCTGCTCTTTAGATCATTAATATGCGTGCGTTAGACAATTTTCAAAACAGTGTCTTTTTATGTTGTTTTAGGCAAGATAATAAATTCTAATCGGGCTATTTATGATAAAATATAGCATTGAACTGTAAAGAAAACAAATATACCATAAGACCCAGTAATTGCTTGCAGAATAGTATTTCCCTGAAATTAACTTGTACTATATTTAGCTTAAACTTATATATATATATATATATATAATGTATGTACATAGATATTTAGATAGAAGAAAATTGTTGTTTATTTATGCATTGATATCAATTGAAAATCTTATTTAATTGCAGCTACACGTAACAAATTTATAGTAATTGATTTTTGTAACAAATATTCATTTCGAATATTGTAAACGAATTTTCCTTTTAATGTTTTCCCAAAAGGGTTCCAAAAATCTAATTAATGACAACATATCTCGCATGGTAAATAAAACAAGCATGCAAAGAATTTCTTGATTTTAACGTATTATATACAACAAATCCTTTAACATATTTCTTACTCATACCTATGAAGACTTTGAGGTTCAAGTAATCTTTTATTTGTTACTCTTGTTATTAACACATATTCAGACAGTGAAACTTCTTGAGAAATTCAAGTTGCGAATAAACCTTAACAAATTTATTGTGTGAGAATTAGAAAGCAAAACTCTGTTCTGATTGAAGTGAAATCAATGTATATCTCTATTTAATAAAAAATCAAAGTATCAACTGAAGCGATGTAAATGAAACTCCGTACTTCTGTTAGTACTTTTTTTTAACTAGGTCCAGAATCTTTTATATAATTTTTGCATGACATTTAAAATATAGAATGCATGCCCTGGAACTTTTTTCAAAAAGTAAATGCTAAAAATGTTAAAAACAATATTTCCATAGCTCTGCGACATGTTAAAAAGTGCTTTTAAGAGAAAAATAATTTGTGTGCTATAAAATGATAGCAGTTTGCTGATTGGAGAATATAGCTGCATATTATTTAAAGAAAAGCGTATATAGAAAATATGAAAATGTTAACTATTTTATTTAAACTAAAATGCAAATGTTTTTTTCTCCTTTAAATTTTATGAACGCTTAATTCTTTACATTTACGGAATGGACTTTGGTGTTATTTTCAATATCGTAAGTATGGTTACGAAAGAAACAATCTTTTGTTTTTATTACTTAGTGTTCATATTTTAAATGCAATATTTTCCTTCATTAACGTTTTTTTTAAGCTATCAAAAATCTATTTATTATAATAGCTCTTTATACGTAATGCAACGTGACTGTTAATTATAAGCATTTCACTAAAGCTTCTTTCGTTTTATTTCAATCTAAGTTTTTTAAGAAAAATAACTGAATTTCGGATGAGATTATAAGATTTCTTTATCCATACAAGTCCTTCTAAGAGTAATAACTGTTATACTTTTAGAAATACCTTCATTGAAGATTATAGATTCTATGCAGAAAAATGTTTTACTTTTAAAAACTATAATTTTATATTAAAAAAGGGTTTTATATGTTACGGCTTTTACAGGGATTATATAGTTAAATATTAAAAATTAATTTTTACATACTGAGAAAGATATGTCATATGTCATAAACGAAAAATATGTCATATGTCATATGTCATATGTCATAAAAGTTAACCATACTACGATGGACTAAAATTTCATATTTTTTATTCTATTGAAACAGTTAAATTTTAACAGAATGTTTAAAGAATGAAGTATAAGCTTATGATACTTACTATATAAATATTATTAATACAATTTATTCAATTCTTTATTACTAATAAAAGAGAACGATATTACGATGAACTGAAAATTTCAAATTATTTTAATCCATAGAAAAGTTTAAATTTGGATCGAAAGTATAAACACTGTGGTTATAACTTTGGATACTGATTCGAAGTATTTAACTTTTAAATAAGTATCTTGAAATTATTTTGCGTTATATTAAATTTACACTCTCCTCTCTACGTTTAAACTCCTACTGACATCACCCATTGCTTCAGATTCAAAAATGAACCCTTATTGAATCATTATTGAATAAAGGATCATTTAAAGCAAAACGACGAAAAGGAAAGTCTTACTGTAAGCCCTAAATAATTTAAAGAACGATTTTTTTCCGAAATTTTTCACTTATTGCCGTTTTGAAAAACAAAGAGTTTCTTTGTATTTATCCAAAGTAAGTTTTGCTTAACGTTATAAAACTAAAGTAAAATTTCAGTTAATGTTTAATGAAGCAAGAAATAGAAAAAGACTTTAATGCCCTCCGAGTTAAGGTACACCTTAATGTGAGTTTGTTTTTATTAGTATTCTTTTCAATGTTCGAAGTTTCTCGTTAAATTCTTTCATTTAAGTACTGTTAACAAATTCTGTTTTTCAATGAAATAAGGAAATGAGAGTTTTGAGATGCTCCAAAATCGATAAAGAAAAGTTTTGTTGCAATTTATGTTTTGAAACGTAGAATATGTCGAAAAAACGAAATGTAGTTTTAAGGGAGTCCGGGACACATATAAAAAAATTCATTTATTGAGTTAGAATTTTGAATTTTTTGTGATTGTTAACCATATAATTTTTAAGTAAAATCACATCATACAATTTCTCTTAAAGTATTTAAAAAAATTTTAAATACATTTTTTTTAAAGTGGGGTAATTTAAAACCGTTCTAACTCGAAATATTATTTGTCGAATTTCAAAATAGTTTTATTTAATTATACATAAATATATAATTTTTAACTTTGATTCAGTACTTTTTAATTTTTTCAAACATTAATTTTTAAAAAATTAAAAATATTTAAAGTATTTTTTTAATGATGTAACTTATTTTTTTCAAAAATAATATTTTCAAAAGTATATATTTCTTCAAATTTGCTGAATCAAAAGTAAAGTAAAATAATTAAAAAGCAATGTTCCAGGTTTGAAACATCTATCTTTATCGGTTTTTTACTTATAATAATTTAAAGACGGGAAATGGTGAAAAAACTCGTCATGTAGATAAACGCATTTAACAATGATTGGTTGGTAATAGAAAATTTAAATGGCTTTTAAAAGCTTCCAGGTGAGTAAGAAAGTCCTTCCTGTACCTTAAAATTCTGATTCAGTTTATTCTTTTGCCATTTCCACCTTCTTTCTGTACTGTTTGTTCGTCATGCAGATAAAAGTATTTAAAGATTTAAACAATGATTGGCTGCTAATAGAATATTTAAATGGCATTTAAAAGCTTCCAGGTGAGTAAGAAAGTTCTTCCTGTAGCTTAAACGTCTAATTCATATTATTTTCTGCCATTTCCAGCTTCTTTCTGTACTGTTTGAATGTCTCAGTTGATCTAACCGTTTTTCAATTTTTGCAAAATTTAATTTTTGTAGGAACTGAAGTACTACAATTTGATTGTGCACGTCGAGTTTTTTTCATAATTTCAGCCCTAAAATCTTTATATTTTCTTTTCCTAGGAATTTCTAAAGATTTCTTTTAGAAAATATTTCAAAATTTCGAAAAAAATCGCAAAATTGCTTAAATTTATACTAAGTTTGAAATATCAGAACAATTATTCGAAAGCTAACCGAATCAAAACCTAAATAATCTTCCACTTACTTCACTGTAGGAGAAGTGTATATGCACAAAGTACAATAATTAAATGTAAATTCCTTTAAAATTTAAATAATAATATATATTAATTTCGGAAAAAGTGCCCAAAAAAGCTTGTTTACTTCGGAAAGGAAGTCATTTCTATGACAACCACTACTTGAAAGCAAGATTTTGAAAACAAACCAAACATAACAAACAAATTAATATCTCTTGTTTTAATTAAGATACAAACATGATTTAAAGTTCATATTAAGCAGAAGAAAACAGACAATATTTTAGTACAATTTTTTTTCAAAAATTTGAAAATTTATGTGTCCCGAAACCAAAGTTATTTTTAATTTCTGTTTGCTTCCGTTGCAAATAATTCTCTGAAAGAAAAATTAAATGCAATATTTAGAAAAATCTTTGAATATAATTTAATTGAAAATATGGATAGAAATATTTCGCAGAAAAATAATATTCACTTATGACATCAAGGAACTTTCAGCAAAGATAAAAAAAAATATAACTTGTAAGATAAATAATTATCTGTGCCTAAAATATATGAAATTTAAATAAATGACTATCAATAAAAAATGGGTTTTTTTATTATTTGTTCTATTGTTAAGCTATTATATGTTATAAATTTCTCTTAAATGTCTTTATTATGCATTTAAATTGAGTTTTGTCATTATTATTAAAACTATTTGTGATATATAAGTTTTAAATTTATTTTTCCTTTTAATATTTTCAGTATTTTAATTCATACTGATAATTATATTTTTTCATTGTTCACAAAATATTGATTATATTTTAGTATATTATAATTCAGATAGTTGAAAACCACATGACTTAAACAAGTCTACTACTTCGTGTAATGGCTGGCAATGCGATATTCTACAAAGTGGCCTCTGCTACGAATAGTCGGCTGAGGCATGGATTTTCCTAAACTGTCGAGTCAGGGTTAAATATTTGCTGATCTGGATGTTGTTCTTGTAATAAAATAGTGAATAAATTACCAGTGAGTATGCTTGAATATCCTTCGGTTAAAGGGCTTGTACAGTTGAAAAAAGCTTTGTTACTTATATGACAAAAAAAAAATCTTGAACTCAGAAAAAACTATAAACAAACGAGTATAGTACAGAATTAAAAACAAATTTCCTTTTATAAAAGAGTATTTCTAAAAAATAAAAAATAGCGGGTGATTATGTGCATATAATGTCCTTTTGATTTTTTACTCATAATATTTTCGCAGTTAATATTCATATAATGAAAAAATGACAAAAAAAAATCTTGAACTCAGAAAATAACTATAAACAAATGAGTATAGTACAGAATTAAAAACACATTTCCTTTTATAAAAGAGTATTTCTAAAAAATAAAAATAGTGGGTGATTATGTGCATATAATGTCGTTTTGAGTTTTTACTCATAATATTTTCGCAGTTAACATTCATATAAATCTTGAGCAACTAACATAGATGAACTTTGTTGTAGTTAAATTTCATGAACTTTTAAGACATAGAACTCTTAAGATATATATATATATATATATATATATATATATATATATATATATATATATATATATATATATATATATATATATATATATATATATATATATATATATATATATATATATACATATATATATATATATATATATATATATATATATATATATATATATATATATTATTTTAATTTTTTTTAATATTGAAATCTCTAATTCAAACTGCCATGATTATTCATTTGTCAGAAAAGCCACTAAAGTCACTTATTCTTCATTTTAACACTTAAGTTTTAGCCAGTAAGAATATTATTAGACAAGATGCATTCTCTTTTCTTTTGTATTGCAATTTTTCAAGCATATTCTATTCTATATCCTGGTGTCCTCAATCTGTACCTTGTTTGAAAGGCAAATGTAGAGAAATTTGATAAGGTGCGTAATGAATCATTTTAGAAATATTTAAATTAATTTTGAAGCCCCTGGTTTCGCTCGAGAAAGATTTGCCCAGAATCTGGTTAAAATAATTTACAAGCAATACCATAAATCTTGTGTATATTTCCTAGGTAATTTACTAACTAGTAAACTAATAGTTCTCATTTTAAAGCATATTTCCCATTAAATAGTAGTGTCCATGAGGGTCTTATAACTCTTACAGAGAACTGTATTATTAAGTCTTGTAGAATAAGAATCGAATTCTACATTAAAAAAAATATGTATTCAATTTTTTAATAACCAGAAATTGTGTTTTTATTTACCATTTTTTAATCCAGTTAATTGTTAGTTTAGATTTTGATTCAAATAAACAAAGTACATACTCTATTAAATTATGCGAGAACGATTTAAATACGTAGTGGGTTTTTTGCTGACAACAATACAATAAAAAAGAACAAAACCTAAAACACTTATAGAGTTAAATTTAATGCTTAAAGCAGTAAAATTCCTTATAATTGTAATTCCGTCTAAAAATACCCATCTCACTTAAGACAAATGAAAAAGTTCTATATTTCCTTTTCCTAGAAGGAAAAAGAGAACTATTTGCTCGAGGTTTTAGAGTGATTAAAGAGACTTTCTGTAGGTTCGACTTTTGGTCAATATTTTAAACAAATAATTAAACTTCAATAATGAAAAGATAATCGGGTTTGATGTTAAATGTTAAAACATAACTTGAATTCATATTTAATTTTTAGAAAATTTAATTGTTCAATATTTTAGTTTTAAAAGAATTGCGACTGAACTTAAAACATTTATATTCCAAAACAAAGAATATATTTTAATCTTTAAAGATTCCAAAGGGAATATAGAAACTAAGATGACGAAAATGTTTGTATATATATGTGTTTTTTTTCTTTTTACAGAAAGATATATCTTCAATATTCACTGTTTATTAAACACAAAAATTTTACAATTATCACATGTTTTCGAATAATATCCTAAATGAACTAATATGTCAAGGAAGATTACACACACACACACACACACACATATATATATATATATAATAATAACTGCCCACCGTTATATATCTAGTGCGCATTTAAAATTATCCTTGTTTCCTCTCAATAAAGTACAGTTCCTTTCTTCTAACTGTGACCTAGGAATTAACCAACTAACCATCCATATTACCCCTTAGTGCACGCGCGTGAAAGATATTTGTAAACAGGAATCGGGACCACGTGATGTTTTCGCATGGCAATCTTTGATATGTTTTTGAAGCATAATAGCTTTCTTATGCGCAACTATTTACATTTCGCGGGATATTGAAGAACATTATTTAGTTCATTTAATTTGTTTTTGATTAAATGGCATTTAATTGCTTTTGAACACTTGAATGAATGCGTAAAATACCGTAATTCTTTTCTCACGTTTGCTAAGAAATCAAATTAGGATAATCTCCGATGACCAGATGAGATTTTGCGGAGCAAGAGAAAAATGCGCTCAATGAGATTTCCTTACGTACCTTATTCTCTGGAGAATTTGTTCACAATAATTGAGCCTGCAGGATTTTCTTCTGTGGCCAGATATAAAGGAAAAATTCTTCTTCGTGTAATTACTTAGTAGTTTTCTGCAGGGAATTGCTGTTCATTTGGCCTTGATTTTGTCTGAAATGAAAACCACAAAGCAAAAATTTGGACCTCATTTTCGAAATGGCAAAATGATTTCCATTCATATCACCCTGTGCTACACTATAGTATAATTGCAAAAAATAATCAGTGCTCAAAGAGTTTAATGGCAATAAAAGACAAATGATATTAAAAATGGTGAAGTAATCCATGCAGATAAGAATTTTTTGTCATTACTTTTACAATTCAGACAATATTATATTTTATGGGGTATTATATTTTTTCTATAATATCTGTGTTTGTAAGAAAGATGAAATAGAAATGACATTTTTTCAGGATTAGGAGTGTCATTTCAAGCTTGCATATTTTTTTATCTACAAATATTGTTAAAGAGCCCAGGAAACCGATTTTCATATAACAATCAAACATTACATTAATGTTTTGCAAATGTACATGAATTAATATGAACACAGATTTAATCAAATCTGTTCTAATTCGTATAATAAGATTTCTATATATTTTAAAATTTGTCCTACCTTGACATTCATTTGTTATAAATTTAATCTCACATTGATTAACGCGTTTATATCAGTATAAGTTAGTACTATTGCCTTGAAAATCTGATAAAAGGTGTTTTCGTTTCCAATGACCATTTGCCCAATTTGGGGAAGTCTTGTTTATACCCCCTCTTTCCTATCCCAGAGATGCTAAATGCATTCAAGTCATGATAGTTTAACAGGCCTTCTAAACAATAAATTCTCATTTCTTAAAAGAATTCCCTTGATCTTTTTTTTTTTTTTTTTTTTTTTTTAGATTAGTAATGTGGTCGCGGTAGCCCAGTTGGCAAGAGCAGCGGGCCAGTGATCTGAACGTCCCTGGTTCGATGCTCGTCGCTGCAAATCTACCGCCGTGTGCACTAATGGTAGCCGGGGCACGTAAAATAGGGCGTGGCTACAATGTCCTCCATGTTCTCAAATTTACCTCTGGAGGTGCGGGGTCAAGTGTTCCGGTCTCGTCACTTGACTCGGTTCAAAATTACGGGACCGGTCATTTAGCCAATTCGGACTCCGACCCTTGCGGTGCTATTAAAAACCGGAGCCGCACCTTCATCGCCCATAGCCTTCGGGACTTGACCTGATGTTACATGTCGGTCAAGGGGCATAAGTAACGACAACAACAAGATTAGTAATGAGTTGAAAGGTCTTACAAATAAATTTTATTTCCATATTGATAGGAGATTTTTAGAGTTGATAAAGCCTTTTTATTCAAAACTTTCATTTGTTTCTTAGACCTCATCATCTCAAACACGGGTTTGAAGGATTTGGAATGTTCAAGGCAAGCGGAAAATTCTTTTTTTCTTTTCTAACCTCATTTGGAACTTTTCTTTGAAAGGCATCAGAATTCCCATATATAATAAAATAAGTGTAATATCACAAAAACACATTCCTTCCATTTACTTTTTGCATACATTTCATAAATACTTTATTTAAAAAATCATTTTCTGTGTAACATTTAAAAGAGAGCTTGTTGTGAATGGAAGTTGTGATAACACCAGGAACGTAACCCACAGAGTATTAGTTGGTGTTCAGTATGAGATGTAAGAGGCACCAGAAGTTTTCACATCCATATTACAAAATATATTTGGCTATACTAAATAATATTAGAGGAAGAGCTTGAGTTTATATACATAAAACATGCAGTCTATGATTTTAAACTTATATTCAGTGTACAATAAAAGAGATGGCGATGAAAAAAGTTAGAAAAAAAACTTTTACATAAAAGGTTTCAGTAACAAAGAAACAACCATTTCTACATTACTATTAAGAATTCCATTTGGATTTAAAGACCAAATAAGTAATATGTGGTTATGCAGTTAAGTTTGAATCGTGTGATAAGATCCGGTAACATTCTCTGTCAGTCAATAGTATTCCTGTTCTAAGGAGCAAATTTAAATATTTTTACAATAAAATGACTTTTAAATAGGTTGCCGCTTAAAATTTATGGCATAGAAAGTTCTTCCTATTTTTTTTATTTTTCCGTAAATTTTAAATATCGAGAGAAACATTTTTAACAGAACTTTTTATAAAGTAACATTTCAATAACTTTCTAAAGTATATAAAAAATATTTTAAATATTTTAAATATTGAAGTATTTTAAAACTTTTTAAATATCTGAATAATTTTTAAACATTTTAAATATACAAAAATGTAAATCATTTGAAATATTAAAGAATTTTAAATAAACACATAAAGAAAGAATTATAGAATAAACACCTAAATTATACTACTACTTCAACACAGAGAAAAAAAAGGACTTTGAATACACACATTCTCTGCTGCAGTGTCTACGCATCATTATATAAAAGTTTGTACACCATAGAAAAGATATCAAGAACAATGGGTTTTGAACCAGTTCCTGCATAATTACGCAAATCATTTAAGATTGCATTACCTCCATTCTTAGGAATAAATGAATTAAACTTTCCCGAGCCTGTACTCTCAGTTTAAATTGTTTAAGCATCTAATCATTAGTATTTCATAACCCGCTGCATATTGAATGGGAACAATGAATAAAAGAGAAGGGAGCTAATGTTTTGGACAGTAGTTAGCTATTATTCAGTCACACAATACGAATATTCATTGTGGAGCAGAAAATAGTTCCAGAGACTTCGCTTTCTCATTAGCGAATACATTGTAGTGTCGTTATGTATTGTCTGTGATCTTTGTTTTAGGTTTTGCTTGCATGTTCTGCCCCCCCTTCACGTAACAGATATTTGTAAGTCTGGGCTAAAATGGGTGCACTTTCTCGCTTAGTGTTGGCATTTATCCACTGTTGAATGTACTCAAGTAATTTCTTAAGTGTGCCATTTGAAAACTTATATTTTGAGTCAGGCGAAGGGAACAGTCAATCCAAAAAGCATAAAAAATTTCATCAAAATATCCATATTCACACTGTCATAACTTCATTTATTCTCTTTTTTATTTTTAAAAGTTTTCAAAGTATTTAGATTTTAAGCATTTTAATGGATATTTAATTTTTAAAAAAATCATGGTATCTTTTTTATTTTTCCTGTCTTTCTACATCCAACATTATCTGTAAATTATTGTATATAATTAACAAAATATTTAAGGATCTTTCTCTGCAAAGAAATATTTTTCTCATTAGTATTATGTACTCTATATGGCTAATATAAGCCGCAAATGTTTCATAAACATTAACTGCTCATTGACTGACATGCATTTATCGTAAAACACTTTTGCTGTATCCATATAAATTTTAAACTTTAAATCTATTTTCCAGAAATCTCTACCTGATTTTAACGCAGTGGATGTCTGAATGCCCACTCTGGTTACTATTATATAATGATATCTTAAGAGAAGAATAACATTTAACGTTTTTATTTTTACACATTTTTATTTGTCTGTGTGTAATGAGACAGTGGAACAAAAAGGATTTTTTTTAGAAATTGGCTTGTTGCATAAACCCCTGTTACAGGGAAAATTAAGTTAAATGTTACTCTCCACAATTATGTTTACTGTGCTAAAAAACTTTTTTTCGCCGTCGTTTTGGAAAAACAAAATTAAAAAAAATTATTTATGCTGAATAATCAAGAACATCTTGTGTATCTGCCTGAACGAAAGGTGCTATTTTATTATATAAAAATTCACTGCGCCTACTGTGGTCACATTCATAATTAACTTGGATAGTTTTTAACCTTGATGCATCTATGTAATTAAAATATTGTACAAGTTTTGAGATAATGTGTCTGACAATTTTGTTGACGTCTTTGTATATTTATGAATACCTCAATTACTGAGCTTACGCAGAATGAAGGGTAATTGTTGCTACATAACCACGATAAGTTTAGTGATCAACTAATATGCATAACATTTCGAAAATAACTATACGTGCAAAATACATTGAGATACTTGTACTTTTAAAATATGGATGTATAGCTACACATACGCTCAATTGTAAACTAAAGACGACGAACTAATGTATTTTAGAATGATGCGAAAGTTTCTAACAAACCTAATTGAACGAATCATATAATAATTTTCGTATTTACCACACTTGAGATAATCTGTAAGTTTCGAGCAAATAAGAAATTTAATATAAATATTTTCCTCTTACATTAATGACTCTCCTAAACGCCAGTAAGAACTCGGAAGTGTCATGACCTGTACTAAATATGTTGTTTATATGCAGCTGTGTCAGGTATTTCTGAAAAAAAATCTAAAGGATAACTGAAAATTCAGCATTTGTGTCTGAAGAGTAGATGCGCTCTATAAAGATCTATATCATCGATATAGATCGAGTTTAGTTAATACATCGCTCTATATCATAGATGATTTGCCAATGGCAGTGCTGTTGTAAAATTAGTGATTTAAGCCTGCATATATTTTAAAATTTCGAATACTTCCAAAAAAGGTATAATTCTTTCATATAAATGACCACCCACAACTACCTGCATTTGTACGTATAAGTCGGAATGAAGCTCGCCATGTATATAATTGCCTAATTTCAAAAAACACTACTGATTGCATATTTCTTTACCAGACTTTCATTTAGAATATTGTTAAAGCTCATTACAAATTTGATGGAAAGATTGGTAAACGTAGTCTCGAAGCCCACTTTTACCGAAATTATTCATTTGTTTCTCATATTTCTCCCGAAAAAATTATGTTTGTTTAGGATTTTAGAATTTATTGTTTGAAAAGATCTTTATCACAGAAAATTTTCATGCAGTAGAAATATGCTATACATTAAGTATGTTTTAGGGACATTGCAATTATATTTATTAAAAATTTAATTGAAAGTTACTGTTATAGCACTCCTTTATGAATATTTTCTTCGGTAACATATTATTCTCTTTTTATGAGTGAAAAAATCCTCAAAATTTAATAGTTTTCTAATCCCTATATTTGCAGCATTTTGATTAAATGTTATCCAACAATGTCTCCTAAAAGACATGATTTTCTATTAAGTGCTCCGTACCAAGAGTAAAAAGATTTCAACTGCGTTAATTACCATTAGCAACAACGCTCTGGTGAGAAAAATGTCGACTAAATTCATCCTTGTTTGCATAGGGAATATCATATTTATTTGGCAGCGTTTAAACTTCTTTTCCCCCATAACTTTGGATTTTGAATTAAAGCGTAGAAATTAACACATTTTAATCATCTAGTTTCGCATACCTTCAGCAATTAGGGGCAGAGCGCAAGCGTTTAAGGTAAAGGAAGTTTTAATCTAATTATAAGATTAATATATCATAAAGTTAATCTGGCTCGACATAATTAACGTACTTGAAGTTGTACCGGTATTCAAAGAATACGGCTGAATGACGAAAGATTTATAATTAGTCCAAAAATGTTTTACTTCTAAATATGCGCGCATTCTTATATTGAAATATAATTAAGAATTCTGTTCTATAATATGTGGAATAAAGGTTTAAAAAACCGGACGCACTGTCACAAACATGCAAAGAATAGGGCTGAATGACGAAAGATTTATAATTAGTCCAAAAATGTTTTACTTATAAATATGCGCGTATTTTGATATTGAAGTATAATTAAGAATTCTGTTCTATAATATGTGGAAAAAAGATTAAAAAAGCGGATGCACTGTCACAAACATACAGTACATAGATAGATAGATGCTAATATAATTACTTATATGGGTGAGCAAATTTAACCCGGCGTTACTCGCGCCAATCGTACGGACATGATTACTCGCGCCGGGCCTGCGAGGCCCGTTTAAAATAGTTATATATTATGCAGGTAATTAAACACCATATTAAGCATGTACTAAAAACATAATTTAAGACAATGTTTAGGGCATTTTTTTTAATCAATATATGTATAGAATTAAAAAAACTTACCAAATTTTATGTACAATTGATACATGTAAAAACAGAATGCTCTCCGCAGACATTTCTTTCGCATTTTGGACAACTTATCTTAGATTTTCGGTCCTTTGAACTTGGGCAAATATAACACCTTTTTCTCTCAACAACTTTCTGTTTTTTAGCAGCAGGTTCTTGGCTGTTGGAAGCTAGTTTTTCTTGCAAATGTCGAGGGAGACATGATACAGTGCACCTCTCCGCTGTGTGTTCTTTCAACAATTCTATAGCAAGATCTCTCAAAAATTGACTACGCTTCTTGTACTGTGAGGATGGGTGTTTTGAGCATTGGAGTAACACTCGAGCATTGATTGCAGCAGTGTTTAGTAGTGTGAAGAACAGAACCATCGGCCATCTTTTGCTGATTCTTGCAGTTGAATAAGCTGCAGACATTTCGTCCACCGCATCAACAGCTCCTTTTGTCAAATTATAAAATGTTATTATTTCAGGCTTTTTTGCCTCACCTGTTGCTTGATCAATAGCGTTGTCACCATGCATTGTGGATAAGAGGTTAACAAATTTGTTTTTTTTAGGAACATACGACACTAAAGTCATGTCTTTTTGGTATGCAAACAATGATGAATACACCATACGATTTTTACTGTTGACAAATTCTTTGGGTAGTTCCCTCTTGTTCTTTCTTATGGTACCCACTAGAGTAATTTTTTTCTGAAGAAGATATTTTGCGAGTTCATAACTTGTATACCAGTTGTCGACTGTTACATTTCTCCCAGAATTTAAGTTTTCTGTTAATCTCTTTACGACTTCAACTGATGAATTATTTACATGATACGGACCTTGGGGCTGGGTACCTGTATAAACTTCTAAATTCCATGTAAAAAAGTTCTTGCATCAACAAGAGCAAAAATCTTTATCCCATACCTAGCTGGCTTTTTTGGCATGTACTGTCGAAATGAACAGCGTCCTCGAAATGGTTCGAGTTTTTCGTCAATCGTAACATAGGATCCAGGTGTGTAAAACTTCTGACAATTATGCACAAATGAGTCAAATACATACCTTATTGGGGCAAGTTTGTCCAATTCTTTTCTCATTTGCCTGTTTGTAATATCATCAAATCTTATGCATCTCATAAGAAACAAAAAACGAATATGGGACATGGTCCTATGAAATATTTCTATTCCCATTCCATCCGTGCGCCATAAATCTCTCACATGCACATGGGATGATTTGTGTATACCACATAAATATAATAATCCAATAAAAGCTTTAATTTCGGAGAGTTTTGTTTTTTTGGCATCACGTTCTCTCTGAAATTTGTCTTTGATACTGTCAATGTATATATTTGTACAACTGACTATCGTATTCAAGATGTTTTCATCCAGTAATAAACTCAAAGACTCATGAGGGGAAGTTACGTTTTTTGCCTCTCCAATATTGCCAGGTACCTTTGAAATAATATTTCGCGATAAAGTTCGAACATTTTGACGAAACATTGTTTTCTTCCATATTGTTTTTCCATCTTTTCCAATAAAACAATCAACTGAATTAGAATCAGTAGCGTCCTCTTCCTCAGACTCGATTTCTTCTTCAGACGATGTATTATGCTCACTAAACCTTTCATCGCAATTAGAAATTGCATCATCATCTTCGTTTATAGATTCGTCATCAGTCGATACTTCATCTAACAAAGTACGCAATCGCTCCATTTCTTCATCATACGTTAGTTTGCGAGCCATATTGTGCTACGAACTCAATACACTTTAGACTGGAAATGAGCAACACGTTTACTCGCGCCGGGCCTGAGCGACCCGCTAAATGGCAATTCCTCCAAACAAAATAAATCAAACTTCCGGAAAAGTCTCCTTTGTGTCGAAGGTCACCCTGAACTCAGCTAGACTGGGTGTGGTCCATTTCACTATTAAGGGGTAGGATTTATAGACCTTAAACAAACTGATCGGGCCTCGGAGGCCCGGCGCGAGTAACGGCGGGTTAAATTAAGAGACTATTATCAACGATATGATTGCAACATACTACCTACAGTCTTATTCAGATTTATATAACTTTGGGAAATTTATTACGATTTAATTTTCCAATGTACGATATTGAGACAGAATGTTTAACCAAAGAAATGAGAGACTCTTGCCTCTATAAGAACATAAAACATCCAGGCTTAAAGAAATAGCCATTTTTAATATATCTGTGGCATTATGGTAGATATTGATAAGTCATTTTTTCATGTCTTCGGAAAATTAAAAAAGTAACGTTTGTTGTGAAATAAAAAGTCGCTCAATTAAGTTTTTCGGTTCAAATATTCTTTAGTTAATACACATATTCAACATCATGCACATGGCAGGTCTTCAATGAAAATATTCAATTAGGGACTAAAGTATTCAATTAGGGACCAAGTATTAAATCTTTAATATACAGGATGAATCTGAACAAGTGGGCAAAACTTTACGGGGTGATAGAACGCATAAACAGGAGAAATATTCGTCATAGAAAGTATGGGCGGAACGCAAACAGCGATGTGCTAGGTGGCGCTGTAAATGGTACCCGCATGCCACACGTCCTTATTCGTTCCAGCGGCGGTTTTTCGTAAATGTTTGGGCAGGGATCATCCATGACCATTTGGTTGGCCCTTAACTCCTGCAACAACGTCTGGACGACGAATCGTATCACCCATTTCTACGAGAGGTGTTGCCGGAGCTGCTGCGTCCAATTCCAACCCCCATCAGGTCGAGAATATGGTTCTAGCACGACGGCACGCCTGCACACTTCAGGTTGGATGTGCGGCACAATTTAGATGCAACATTCCCACGGCGATGGATTGGTCAAGGTGGTCCCATAGCTTAGTCACCAAGACCGCCGGATCTCTCGTGTTTGGACGTTTTCCTGTGGGGACATATGAAAAGCCTAATATACGAGTACGCCACTGAAACTAATATGGAACTTGTCGCCAGGATCGCCGTTTTTGCCAGCGATATTCAAGCAATGCCTGGTGTCTTCGCAAAACTGCGTCAGTCCTTATCCCGCAGGTATGAAGCCTGCATTGCAGCTGGCGAAAGCTATTTTGTGCACTTTCTTTGACCATGTAAATCAATTACATTCCTGTCAATAAAATGTTTTCTTCAGTATCGCCTCCTATTCTTGTGTAAATTCTTTAAATGTGACAGTGGAAAACTACCTTTTAACTTCTCACCGTTTGCGTTCCGACCATACGTTCTATGACGAATATTGCTCGTATAGCTGCGTTCTATCACCCCGTAAATTTTGCCCACTTGTTCAGATTCACCCTGTATAACATCAATTGCCAATAACTTAGTATTATTTAAGAATTCCACTACATCTTTTGCCACATTAAATAACCAATTTAAAGTGTGACATATCAACTAGAAACGTAAAATCGAATTTATAGGACATATCAACATATACCATAACAACATAGATGTGTAGAAATGTGGGTATGTATTACGCTTTGTACAGGCTTGAAATATTAAAAATGTATAAAATTCATAATCAAAATATAGTTACTGCAAAAAGTATTTCTCCATAATTTTATTATGTACTCTCTAAATAGAAAAAAGGAGGAATATAGTTGTAGATTTGACAAAGTGATCAAAAGAAAATATTTCATGACAACATTCATATAAATTACAAAACCTACTTTTGAGAATCGGGAGCTTGTCTTATTTGTATCTTTTTCATGATACATTTAGTGTCTTTTTTACGGGAAAATAAAATAGACAGACTTTGTTTCTCTGGATTAATACTTATTATTTTATAATGTTTCTCATGGGATGAATTCATTATTCTGAAACGTGTTTCATTACAGTTTCTGAGTTAATGGATCACTATATGATTAATTTCGGAGACAAGTAAAAGAATTCTTCGAAAAAAATATGTAGTATGAGATATTCCATATTTAGATAGCGTTATGTTTGGAGTGTCTTTTACTACACAGGTAAAATTTAATTACTATTGAGGTTAAAGGATACATAAATAACATATAATAATTTTATATTTTAAAGGATACTGCACGCTGATATAAGCTTACAAATTGGGATCAGAAATATGTTTAAAAGCTGCAGTCTTCTAGAGATTATTACCCCTGTTAGGAACTGTGTAATATATCTATTTGAAAAAAACTTAACCATACATATTTTGAAATGGAATCGTAGTTC